>CAUYQV010079547.1:0-10680 GCA_963574575.1 Galagoides demidoff
ATCATTTTTATACTGGTTAGAAACAAATCTGCTAACTCTGGCTCCCGAAGGCATGTACAAATGGCATGGAATATTCTCTTCCAATATATACATATATCCCTTAAGAATAAAACTCTTTTTTAAAATGTGTACCATTTTTTATCATTATTTTTTAAGTTCAATATACAAATATCCATTGTATCCCATTAACAGTTAGAGAATTAAAGTTAACATGACAACACAAAATGTGAAATACATTGAAATAATTCTTCAGCAATATATGGTATTTCTACATGGAGATTTCTAATTATTATTGAAAATATAAAAAGAAACATGTCTATATACATTGCAAAATTGTTATTAATGATTTTTTTATTTGTTTAGGTATTCCTTCTGTTATAACTCAGGTTATTGTCTTTCTAGGGATATCAGTATACCACATAGCAAATTCAGTTTGCTCTGGGGGTTCAGAAGGATTGTGACAAACAGCTGGCCCACTGCGGGGCACTCATATCTGATATTGGATGTTATTATATATGCAGGTACCTTAAGCTTTCCTGTACATTCATAATAAGAGTAAACCCATAACACAGTTTTGACAGTTTGTCTAGTATGGGTTACCTTTTGGATATATTTTTCACAATGTTCATCATGTCTTATACTTGACATTAAAGAAGGAAGGCGAAAAAGTCCAAAGCAGAGAATCAGTGATAAGTCCCACACCACTGCTGCTCATCCTCAAGCTTCTGCTATGCATAGACCAGTCAGCTCCTGGTATGTGACTCGGGCAGGGCTGTAGTCTGTTTCTTCAGGGTGAGACAGTGGGGCTGGTCCGGGTGTTGTTAGACCGTCCACTCCCCATCGCTGGCTGGTTTCACACGTGAGTGATGTATCCAGGCAGGAATACCATTCACCTTCACTGCTGTTGGTGTGGACAGGATCACCAAGTAGGGCCTTTTCACCATGGTTTCAGTGGGCTCAGGCTCCAATCTTTAAGCCATACCTGGTTACCTAGAGAGTGGGGATGGACTGGGGATGATAAAGTAACAGAATATCTATCATTCACCCATTCTGAAATATTTTTTTTCATTATTTTTCCCAGTGATATTAGTAAGTTAGTAAGTTTTGTTTTTTCAACTTCTGTCAGGGTCCTTGGTAAGTTTCTTAAAATGGGAGCTGTCCTGTGATATAGTATTTTATAGGGTGAGTAACCTATTCTTTTTCTTTCTTTCTTTCTTTTTTTTTTTTTTTTTGTATATTTTTGAACAAGGTTACATTGATTGCATTGGCTAGGTAAAGTCCCTCTTATAATTGTGTCACCCCCTAAAAGGTATGTCACACACCATGACCCTCAACCCCCTCCCTCCTTCCCTCTCTCTACTGTCTCCTTCCCCCACCCCCCACTGTTTACTAGATAATTAATTATACTCGTATTAGACTTGAATACATAGAGTTCTCGCTTCTCCATTCTTGTGTTGCTTTACTAAGAATAATGTGTTCCAGGTGCCACCTATGGTTTAAAGGAGTAGGACACTGGCCCCATATGCTAGAGGAGGTGGGTTCAAACCCAGACCTGGCCAAAAACTGCAAAAAAAAAGAGAATAATGTGTTCCACTTCTATCCAGGATAGCGCAGAAGATAGTCTCCATCTTTTTTAATGGCTGAATAGTTTTCCATGCCATATATATACCATAGCTTATTAAACCATTCCTGGGTTGGTGGACATTTAGGCTGTTTCCACATTTTGGCAATTATAAGTTGAGCTGCAATAAACAGTCCAGTGCAAGTGTTCTTATGGTAAAAGGATTTTTTTTCTTCTGGGTAGATGCCCAGTAATGGGATTACAGGATCAAATGGGACATCAAGTTTGAGTTCTTTGCAAGTTCTCTATACTTCCTTCCAAAAAGGTTGTATTAGTTTGCAGTCCCACCAGCAGTGTAAAAATGTTCCCTTCTCTCTACATCTATGCCAACATCTGCAGTTTTGAGATTTTGTCATTTGAGCCATTCTTGCTGGGGTTAGATGGTATCTCAGGGTAGTTTTGATTTGCATTTTTCTAATAATTAGGGACGATAAGCATTTTTAATACTTTTTTTAGCCATTCATCTGTCTTCTTTAGAGAAGGTTCTATTCATCTCTCTTGCCCATTGATATAAGGGATTGTTGGCTTTTTTCACGTTGATTAATTTGAGTTCTTTGTAGATCCTAGATATCAAGCTTTTGTCCAATTCGAAATATGCAAATATCCTTTCCCGTTGTGTACATTGCCGATTACCTTTGGGTATTATCTCCTTAGCTGTACAGGAGCTTTTCAGTCCCATTTGTTCATTTTTGTTGTTTTGCCTTGGAAGTCTTCTTCATAAAGTCTTTCCCCAGGGCGATATCTTCAAGTGGTTTTCCCATGCTTTCCTTGAGGATTTTTATCATTTTGTGCCTCAAGTTTAGGTCTTTTATCCATCTTGAATCAATTTTTGTGAGTGGAAAAAGGTGCGGATCCAGTATCAGTCTTTTACATGTGGATATCCAGTTCTCCCAGCACCGTTTATTGAATAGGAATTCTTTTCCCCCAATATATTCTTATTTGGTTTATCAAAGATTAGGTGCTATAAGATATTAGTCTCATCTCCTGGTTTTCTATTTGGTTCCAGATGTCTATGTCTCTATTTTTGTGTCAATACCATCCTGTTTCGATCACTGTGGCCTTGTAGTACAGCCTAAAGTCTGGTAGGCTGATGCTACCAGCTTTGTTTTTATTGCTAAGGTCTTAGCTATGTGGGGTTTTTTCTGATTCCATAAAAAACACAAAATTATTTTAAACAAATCTTGAAAGTACAATGTTAATATTTGAATAGGGATGGAATAGAATCTGTAGATTGCTTTGGGAAGTGTAGACATTTTAACAATGTTGAGTCTTCCCTATTTCTTTTCATAATTTTCCACTTAGAACTGGAACCAGATAAGGTCGTCCTCTATGGCCACTACTATTCAACATAGTGCTGGAAGTCCTAGGCAATACAATCAGGCAAGAGAAGGAAATAAAGGGCATCCAAATGGGAGCAGAAGAGCTCAAACTCTCCCTCTTACTGACGATATGATCTTATACTAAGATAACCCCAAAGACTCAACCACAACACTCCTGGAAGTGATAAAAAGATACAGTAATGTCTCAGGATGTAAAATTAATGTCCACAAATCAGTAGCCTTTGTGTATGCCAATAACAGCCAAGATGAGAAGCTAATCAAGGACATAATCCCTTTCACGGTAGCTTGAAAGAGGTGAAGGACCTCTATAAAGAATAAAACTCTTTTAAAAATCTTTTTTATTACAAGTGTGAAGGATTTAGAAAAATATTAAAAATAACCAATGACAGAAATGGGATTAATGAAATTTCTTCTGCAAGACATTAGTTAAGGTTAAATGACTTAAATTTATAAAACCTGATTCTTCATTCCTGGGTCCCAAAATACTAATACATTAACATTTTTCAAAATGAAATGTTATAAAGTTATAAGTTATAAACTTATAAACTTATATATAACATATATATGTCCCCAAATCAAAAAATGGGGCATTTCATTTTATATACACATGTTACATTCCATGGTTATTCATAGCATTTTCATCTACTATTAAAATGACGACTCTTTTGTCTTTATATTGTTATTGTAGTTATTTTTTATTGGACTAAAATATCAGTTTCTACAAAACCTGATAGGAAATTTATTAGGCAAAAATAGCTTATCATTTTTCTTTTTCTTCTTTCTTTTTTTTTTTTTCTTTATTTTGGAGGACTTGTCAAGGGAAGGAAGACACAAGGTAGAAACAAGGTAGAATTTTCTTCCATATCTCCATCTGGATGTTGTAATGAAGGTTGAGTCAGAGCAGACCTTTGTAGAGACCCTACCTTTTAGAAAACTTTCTGTTCAAGGAATCAGGAGCTATTCTTCCAAATTTTCTGAGTCAACTTCTCTTAAGGAACTTCTTTCTGACTGTAGTCACCTAAGCAAAATAAATTCAGCTATGTCTATTAAACAAAACATCTTCCTAGACAGAAAGAAGTATTCTGTAGAAATTATACAAGAAAATGTGAATTAGTCAATATATAAAAGAAATTTAGGCATTTACAATATTTTTTAGCCTATTTTTTCCTCTACTCTTTAGTACATGATCAGATTATTTCTCAAAATCCTTGGTCTTTAGGGTGGCACCTGTGGCTCAGAGAAGTAGGGCTCTGGCCCCATATGCCAGAGGTGGTGGGTTCAAACCCAGCCCTGGCCAAAAATTGCAAAAAAAACCAAAACAAAACAAAAAAAAACCTCGGTCTTTTTTTTTGAGACAGAGCCTCAAGTGCTGTGGCATCACAGCTCATAGCAACCTCCAACTCCTGGGCTGAAGCAAGTCTCTTGCCTCCCCCTCCCAAGTAGCTGGGACCACAGGCACCCACCACAACACCTGGCTAGTTTTTAGTTGCAGCCATCATTGTTGTTTGGCGGGCCCGGGCTGGATTCGAACCCGCCATCTTAGGTGTATTTGGCTGGCACCTTAGCCACTTGAGCCACAGGCACTGAGCCAAATCCTTGATCTTTGGATAACTACCATGTATATTATCCAAATACAGATTGTGCAATTTTAGGTTAAAATGATTATTTTGCTCAACTATTTGCACATTAGCATTGAATCAGAATTCTGTTAGAAAGACCATTTTAAAATAGGTTGTTCCACAGCTGACACTGTTCTACAAGTTTTCATAGCATTAACATTTTTAGGTACATCTTCTAAAATCTATTTCATCAGTCCTTGTTCTTACCATCCTCCTTTCCAACATGCGTCATTCTTCTCAAAGCTCATTACAATGTTACTTCAACTGTACCACCGTGGAAAGCTGCTCAGAAGAGGGACTAGATCGCTCTTAGAAATGATTTACTCAGGTCTCTAGTTTCTTGACTCTTACCTGAACGTTCGTAGAGCACATTCCTAGAGTGTGTAGAATTACACAAGTACTTTTTGGAGAGTTAGAGATTCTGTCATTGGAAAACAAACAAAGTTGCCCTATACCCTTCACCCCACCCACCCTATATTCCACAGTCTCCCTAACCATTCCTATCCCATGCTACATTTGTTGCTAGCGATGAATCCACACTGACACATCATTATCACCCAAAGCCCATAGTTTACATTAAAGTTCACACTTGATGTTGTACATTTTATGGGTCTTAATAAATGTGGAATGACATATGTCCACCTTTATAGTATCATACAGAATGGTTTAACTGCTATAAAAAATCCTCTGTCCTCTGCCTGTCCAACTCTCCGACTCCCCTAAATCCTGGTAAATATTGGCGCTTTTACTGTCTCCGTAATTTTTCTGTTTCCAGAATGTTATATAATTGGAATCACACAGTACACAGCCTTTCAGATTGTCTTCTTTTTCTTACTAATATGCGTTTAAGATCCTCCTGTGGTTTTTCATGACTTGCTAAGTCATTTCTTTGTAGTGTTGAGTATTATTTCATTGAAGATGTATCCCAGTTTATCCCTTCACCAGCTGAAGGGCACCTTGATTATTTCCAGGTTTTGGCAATTATGAATAAAGATGCTATAAGCATTCATGTGCAGGTTTTTGTGTGGACATCAGTAACCAAACTTTTGAAAATAACAAAATATATTGATTTTTCTGTTTTACAAATAACTATGCCTTTTTTTTTTTTTAGAAAATTGGAAAATGAAAGAAAATGCAGGGAAGTAAATAAAACTCCCTATAATCACATCACCAGAGTTATCTTGCATTAATGTTTGGTATATTTCTTTTCATTGTTTTCTGTTACATTGCACATCCACACACATATAGACACATATTTTAACACAACGGGGAAAAACTCCTTGTTAATGAGGTCTTGCCTGTGTCATTAAGTATCCTTCCAAGCATAATTTTTATTTGCTATATAATAGTGCCTCATATGCATATTTCATAATCTTTTAATAATCCATTCTGAAAAGAACCACTTATGCAATTTGTACTATAATGGATAGCCTTTTTCTTTTTTCTTTCTTTCTTTTTTTTTTTTGGTTTGTTTTTTGAGACAGGGTCTCACTCTGTTGCCCCAGGCTAAAATGCCATGGAGCCATAGTTCACAGCAACCTCAAACTCCTGGTCTCTTGCCTCAGCCTCCCCTTTAGCAGGGACTACAGGTGCCCTCCATCATGCAGGTTAGTTTTTCTATTTTTAGTAGAGATAGGTCTCACTTTTGCTCAGGCTGGTCTCAAACTCCTGAGCTCAAGCAAGCCACCCATCTTGGCCTCCCAGAGTGATAGGATCATAGCTGTGAGCCACTATGCCCTGCCTGACCTTTTAAACTAAAATTTTGTCAACACTTCTGATTATTATAACTATTGCTTTGGAAGTAGAAGTAAAAATGTTTTTAAAGATCTAGATTATATGTGGCATAATCCCTTTTAATAAAGGCTCTGCCAATTCCATTTGAGGGTCCAACCTAACTACTTTTTTGAGGCTATGACTTAACTGTTTTTATCTTTTTTCTCTCGTTTTGTAAGTGAACAGCCTTATTAAAATGTAATATATATTATATAAAAACATAATATATCTATATAAAAACATTCACCTGTTGAAAGAATACAATTGAATGGGCTTTAGTCTCCCTGTCCTGATTATTTTTAGCAACATAAAATTTAAAGTCTTCAAAACATTTAAGGGCCTGACAGATGTAGCAGAGGGTCACCCTGCAGGAATGCCCTGGCCCAGGTGAAGCATCATGACGTGCCACACTTCCGTGAATCATAGGAAGGAAGAGCTCTTCCTACAAGGGTGTCCGTTTGACATATTTAACACCAGTCTAGACTTTTAAGTAAATATGGCCAGAAATGAATGGATTGGAAAACTTTTAGAAATGAAGTGATAATCATTATTTGCAGATAGCAGCATTGCCCAGAAAAACAAATATAATCAATTGAAATACAAATTTGAAACCTTAAAATTAATAAGCGAGTTTGGTAAGGTGATAGGATGAAAACAAATACCTGTGTATGAAACAAGTATTTTTTTTTTTTTATTGAATGGTAACTATGTACATTAATGCAATTCTGGGGTACAGTGTGGAGTTTTCACATGCAATCCGAAATACTTCCATCAAACTGATCAACACAGCCTTCATGTCATTTTCTCAGTTATTGTTTTAAAACGTTCTCATTCTACTCTTAGAGAGATTCACTTGTACCCCTGCAAGATAAACCTCAAAAATGGTCCCTCCAATCCCCCTCCCTCCACCCATTTCCCCCCTCCCCACATTCAGCACATCAAAATAAATAAATAAATAACTCACCACAACCAAGTGGGCTTCATCCCAGGGATGAACATATGGTTCAACATATGAAAATCTGTAAATGTGATTTACCACATAAACAGAACCAAAAACAAAGACAAAGACAATATGGTTATCTAGATTGAGAGAAAGCATTTGACAAAATTCAGCATCTTTTTATCATAAAAATTCTTAACAAAATAAGCATAGATAGAATTTGAGCCCAAGCAGTCCAACTTTAGGGCCTATGTTCTTAACTGTTATGTGATTCTTCTCCCTAGAAGAGGAGAGAACAGCTAATCACAAGCTTACATTTAGAAACATGTAATTTACAACTTGCCAATGGCCCTGCCTCCCAATAACTTCCTATTCCTTTAGCTTCGCAGTTTACATTTGATGCTTCCAGTTGAAGGGGAGTCTCAGGGAAACGTGCCCTTTTCCCCTAGCTTGGTTCACCGAAAAGATCATGCTCATGGGGAGAACCACAAGAATAATTTCTGAGTTTCAGTCACAGTCAGTGGCTTTTAAAGATGCCTTTTAGAAGGGAGGAAGGAGAGAAACTAGCAAGTGGTTTCTAGGGGGGATGGGTAGATGGAGGGAAACAGATTCATTAGTAAGTTAGCCTGAGAGACACGTTTTATGCTTCAAATGAGCTTAGGGTCAGGTCTATTAGCATGTGATAAGGAATCTAGCAGCCCTTTAAGATTTTAGGTAGATAGAGGAAAGTCTTAGTTCAGAGTTTCCTGATTATGAATAGCCTTCAATTCAAAATAATCTATATGCCAAGGAATCCTATTTTGGAGTGAAATTTTCTTAGCTCCTTCATTCCCCTCATCTGGAACTTCCCTAGAAGTTTCACACATTAAGAGTTGAGTTGGCAACTGTGGAAAGAGAGAGCAGGTTAGTAATTTAGTAATAAGATTCTTGAAAAGAGATATAAGAACATGAATTAGGATGAGAATGAATAAGTAGAAAAGAATAGATTTAAGTACATTTTCAAGAAACAGTGAGAAAAGTAAAAGAGAGAGAGAAGACCCATTAAATCAGTCTCCCATTTCTTGGAATAGGTTACTAGAAGAGTTCTACCTTAGTGGTATTGAAAGAGGATACCCAAGAAGGGTGAGGTCTAGGAGAACAGGTCTTCTTAAGGAGACCACAAGGATAGATACATCGGCAAGGTCCCCATGGCTATTCTAAGAAAAAATGGATGTTCTGGTTTCCTACTTTCTACCTTAAACTCTGAACCTGATAAATAAATTAAAAACACAGGTCCTGTCCTTTGCGGCTATTTTTGATGCCATGTGGCCATGTAAAACTTAGGGGGACAATGACAAAAACATCAAAAAAAAATAATGCCTATGTTGCTCAGAAATAAGACACCCATGTCTAGGCACAAAAAAGGCTGCATCCTGTAGGCCACCCCCTCTGAACTTCAGCAAAGACACAAGTAAAGCAACCTGAAACATCTCTGGGTAGTTTTACTTTGAGTGGGGAGCACACACTTCAGTCTTCTCTCCTGGAAAAATGCAAAGACCTAACAACCTTGCTCCAGGGGAGGGACTGCATTTATACACTTTTTAAAATATTCATTTAGGTTATAAAAGTATTTTCCCACTTACTAAGTCCTGGCCAAAATTTCCCTTAAGGTTAATATTTATTCCTAGAGAAAAGATCTATATAGGAGACCTCTGACTCAGGTCTCCTCTTCCCTGCCAGAAGCTGTGCTGCTCTCCACTCTCTCTGCATGCCCCTCTCTTCAACAAAAGCTTACTTATCACTGATCTATGGCCTGTGGGTTCACTTCTCAAATCTCTGAGACCAAGGACCCACTCAAGAAGAAATTTTAGTAACAACATGACTTTAAGGTTTTAAGTTATCAAAAATGTTCTGAATCCACAACATAGGCATTGGGTTTTTTTGATGTTTTTTCATTGTCCCCCTAAGTTTTACATGGCCACATGACATCAAAAATAGCTGTAAAGGACAGGACCTGTGTTTTTAATTTATTTATCAGGTGCAGAGTTTAAGGTAGAAAGTGGGAAATCAGAACATCCATTTTTTCTTAGAATAGCCAGGAGGCAAAGTTGGAGTAAAGAAGTGACCTTGTGGGTTAGACTATGCCTTGCAGCTGTTGGCTTAAGTATGGGAGGGACATGCCATTAGGCCTCAATGGAATTCAGAGGCTTAAAATAAAAAACATAAGCTCACAGTTGAATCTAGTAAACTTAGAAATATTACAGATGTGGCAGTTTTATAATCTTCAAACATTTGAACTTTAATAACAGGTTTAAAACTAATTTTATCTCAAAGGATAGCACAATCATCTGAACAACAAGGTATTTGAGTTATTTCTGCTCACACAAAGTTCTCAATCTCTCTGGGGACGTTGTTACCACAGTCTCCTGTAATCTTTAAAATTAAGCACAGTTCCCAACGGGGTGAGCTTCCCTGTGTGTTTCTCCCTCTTTTTTTTTTTTTTCTGGTCAGATAAACTACAAACATGTTACAGATGGGATAAAAATGGGGCAATAGATACAGTGAAAACAGGAATACAGACAGGGACAGGGGCCATTCACACCATAGGTTTGCCTTGTGAAGGGAGGGAGCTGGGACCCTGCCTATTGTCCAGAAGATTTTCTAGGGGATCAAGGACAGGTAATTGAGGCTAGAGAGGAGTATAAGTTGGAAGGGAGTTTAAGGTGGAAATAAATCTTAACTTTTGTTCTAATTCAGATTTTTGCTCATCAGTTTTTTTTAGGGATTTTTTAAGTCTAGCTACAACACTGATGATTTTCTTTCATTTGATCTTCCCATAAATATAAACAAGGCAATTGCTTAAGATGAGAGTGCTCTAAAATTTTCTTTAAAGAGTTTTTCTAGTTCATAGGTCCATCTTTTGGCCACTTAATTACAACAGTGTATTTGCTCTAAAAGTGACTCAATTCATTGCCTTTTTATAAGGCCAAATGCCTCTTCATAGAAAAAGGCCATTTCCAAGATTCCCAAAAATTCACTCCCAGAAATAGATTTATGTTAGAAAAGGGAAAGACAAAAGATTCACTCCTCAGAGTGAAAGGGCCAGACAAGCGCCATTTTGTTGTCTACTACATAAGCTCTGTTCCTAGCCCCTCTACCTCCCTCCACCCCAACCACCAGGTAGACCCGCAGGACCACTACCTGCTGCTTCCCCGAACTCCTGGTTGCACAGCCATCGAGCCGTTAATTTAGTCACCTTAGGCAGACAGCTGCCATAATAGGCAATAAGTATCAGTCTCCTTGAACAGCTCCCATAATAGGCAATAGGTTTCTACTTCCTTGAAATTCAGGTATTCTCCTTCAACTACCTAATTAGGCTACACCACCTCTAGCCCCGGTTAAGAAATC
>CAUYQV010079551.1:0-15380 GCA_963574575.1 Galagoides demidoff
CATGTGAATCTCTCTAAATGTAGAATATAAATGTCTTAACACAATAACTAAGAAAAAGACATAAAGGCTATGTTAACCAGTTGAATGAAAGGATTTCAAATTGTATACAGAAACAGTATACCGTACCCCATGATAGTATTAATGTACACTGCTATGATTTAATAAAAAAAAGAAAAAGAAGAAGGTCAACTAAGTGCATTTTAAGATTTTGGCAGGAATCTTTAAAACGTAGGTTCAAACTCAAAACAGTCTATTCATGAAAGTAGCACATTTCAGAAAAGTTAAACCCACTGCCTGTTGTTTAGAATCCATTTGGCAAATTTTCAGAGCACTCTGACATCTCAAGCACAACCATGCTCATTTCTGTTAAACAGACATGTAAGGAAAAACTATTTTCCTATTAAATTGTTTTTCAAGATATTTCCTTTATCATTTCTCTAAACTTATGACTTTTAATGCTGCTACGATACATGAAAAATAAATGGATTGTATTAAATTGATTATGCAGAGTATATTGTGGATGGTTCTCTACTTTCCTGTTTTTTAAAAATTACCATAAAAATACTACTCTCCAAATGGAAGAATAGGGAGGGTACTGGCAAGCTCTCACCTAATGTGCACGATGGTGAGGTACACGGCACAGCCCCGGGGTAAAGCGTTCAGCTGCAACTTGAACTTTACCTTGGAAGTGAAAACAATGTAGCCTAGACATCTGTACCCTCATATCAATCTGAAATTTAAAAAAAAAAATGGAAGAACAACAGGACCCTGTTTTCAAGGATTTATCATGAATTTAACACATATAGGACAGAATATGGGAGAACACAAACGTGACTTTACAGATCTTACCATGAAGATTTTCATAGTTCGAATCTGAGAAGCCTTTTAGCTGCCTTCTCTAAGATTCATCATGACAGCTTACATAAAAATCAAGGGCTTCAATACGTCTCAAAATAATTCAGTAATTATTCTCTAGGTTGCTAATTTTATCCGCTCAGTGGACTTGTGAGCAAGTACTGCAAACCCAAGTTTCACATAACATGACGTTTCTTACTTTGCAAAATATTAATAGTCGATAGGAAGTGGGGAAGGAAGGAGGAAAAGAAAAAGTACATTTCAGAAGAATGAAGCCTATCCCACCACATTCCCCCCTCAATACAAGGCACAACTAGCCCTGCAGACAGTCTCAGCCCTGTGCCATCTCTGACAGCCCCTCCTGGGATTTTTCCTCTCTTTCCCCCCATATTTGGTAAGTCATCAGGTCTAATCAATCCTTCTGAAAGTTTTCCTACCTGTGTTGTCTGCAACTGCCCACACTATCAGTCTTCGGGACCAGCTTCAATCTCTATCCAGTCTCACTCTTCTATCCGGGAAGGCATGCCCCTTCCTAAGGCTTCCACTGTACTTTATATGTTTTATATACCAACTACAGGATATCTATTTTTTATTTTTTAATAGACCAGATCTCATTCTATCACCCAGGCTATAGTACAGCAGCACAGTCATAGGTCACTATAACCTCAAACTCCCCCCAGGTTCAAGGCATCCTCCTACCTTAGCCTCCCAAGAAGCTGGGACTATAGGCATCCGCCACCATGCCCAACTAATTTTTTAATTTTGTAGAGATAGGATCTTGCTATGCTGCCCAGGCTAGTCTCAAACTCCTGGCCTCAAGGTATCCTCCTGCTTTAGCCTCCTAAAGTACTAGGATTACAGGTGTGAGCCAAGATGCCCAGGCAAGACTATTTTAACTGATCAAATTTATCTACCTCTCTTATGAAGCTAGACAGTTTCCAAAGGACTAGAAGCATATTTTATTTCTCTTTGTATTCCCAGAGCATATGTTTGTTGAACTGAAATGTTGAAATACCGTTGAATCAAAACAACATGTATGTTTCACATTCATTGCAATATTCAAATATTTTGTAATTTTGTTCTTTTTATGTCCTTATTATGAGCTAATTTTTCTGTCAAAATAATTATATGTACTCATTAGTTTCTAAGGACTCCTTCCTCAAAGTTAGTCCCTCAGAAGGCAACTGTTTATCGATTAAATTGGTTGGCCTGAAATATGTGAAAGCCAACATTTCATAAATGTCAACACATTACATAATTTGCTCCTCTCTCATATCCAACTAATACTGAAATATTTCCATCTGTTCTAGCGAATTCTAGTGAATACTTCTAAGATAAGGAGGATAAGAAAAGAAAGGAGACACAAAAACAGAAAGCCCCAAGACAGGTAGAAAAAGAAAGAACGAACAATGTAAGGCATGGGGTTGGTCCTCAACAATTACTTAGAAAATAATTTCTAAGTGAGAGCCACACAGTAACGGGGGATACTACAACAGAAAACGCAGAAGAGAAATTATCAGAGGGACAAAACTTTTGCATCCTTATAAGTCTATACTTTGCTGCTGTCTCATTGTTCCAATGTATTTACACATCAGTCAAATGTGTATGTTTCAATGCCAACCAAAATAAAACTAAAAGAGAAAGGATGAAGTTTATGTGCAATAAAAATTACCAAAACGAAGTGCCCATGCAAAAGGACTGAACAGACTCTCGGTTGCCTTCTCCCCCCAAACAACTGTGACCTTGACCCCCTTTACCAGCAGTGGCAACAGCTGAGATGTACAATATCAATGTATCATGAGCTTGACGTCCACACATGAAATATACACATCCAGGCTAGATATCCTGTGATGGCTAAGAGGGGATTCCGGGGCTACTGTGGCTGTCTCTGTCTTATGAAGGCCGGCTAAAGAAGCAGGGAGCATTTAAGTCGGAGAGAAGCAGCAGTGCCAACACATCACTACCCTCATCTATATAAATAGCTAGCATATGGGTGGACATACCAGGGTGCTAGATTTAGTCTCAAAAATAAGAGAGCATGTTCTAGCAAGCAGAACTGTGCAGAAATAGGGGCTACGTTCAGAGGTAGGACGTTCCCACTCGCAGGTGATTCATGAGCAGAGAGTGACAGACAACGCCCAGAGCAACTTGGCAAGGGGAGACACATTCCGCAGAGGCCCTGCCACAGGGACCTCCACGGCCCCTTCCGTCTCTAAGATTCTTTAACTCCGGAGACTCTCGGGGAATTTTCCACACAACTCTGCCCTTCAAAACTGGAGTATGTGTCCCTTACATAAATCCTATACGTCCAAATTCAGATTTCTGCAGTAGCATTTCTTTTCATTTCAGATAAATGAAATCATGTCTTCACTCCAATGAGGTGACTGACTCATGTATTTTCATCTGTCGTCTATACGTCATTTCTAATACATTAAATATGATTTGGGTGATTGGTATAAACATGGAGATAAGTAGTTTTTTTCTTTAACCTAGTATGAATTATAAAACATTTTCAACCTAACGAATGCAAACAATGTCACCTAATCATATGTACCTTTAGATTAATCCTAAATTTAAAAAAAGAAAAAAATTTCAATTTTTTGTCTCAGTCATGTAGATTTGAGGAAGAAGTGATTCTGCCGTATACTAACATTTTAGGTACATAACTTTATAACAGGAAGATGTGATTCTCTTGCAGCTATAACATTTTAGGTATGTACTTTGTAATAGGTTTCATCAAAACATTTAATTAAACAATGATGAGCTCTCTCCACCTGGGATGCAAGAAATGAAACTAGAATCAATTTAGAAAGTAGTAATGTTTGTTATGTCTGTTTATGGCCAAGACCCTGGTGGAAGGGGGCAGCCAGGCCCGGGGCCTCTTGTGGAGGCAGAAGGTTTAAGTGTCTTCCCTTGGCCAAGGTGGGGCAAGTGGGAGGAGGAGACAGTTTGAAAAGTCAAAGTCAGTAAATAATCAAAAAAAAAGCACAGTTGAGGGAGGTGTAAGACCCCAGGAGTTGAAGAGCCAAGAGATAAGAGCAAAGCACAGAAATGTAGCCCTAGATAAGGACCCCCCTCCCCTAAATAACAAAAGCAGCAGCTGTTACCCAAAGTTGAATTTTATGTACTTTCCTCCACTCACCAGATATGGCATGAGGAGAGGTCCGCTGTGCTTAAATGATTAAGAGATGGCGGAATGTTAGGAAGAAATAATGTCCACTGATGACACTGGAGATTGATAAATGGGAAATAGATTCCTAGAGGAAAAAAGTGATAGACGAATCACAGAAGGCAGACAAGGCCCTCAAAGGAGGCAAGATGGAGCTGGCTGCAGGGTCAGGAGGCCTCCTGCTCTTCTCTTTGCCCCACCACACTCCACCAACTCTCATGTGTCCCTGGGGACGGGGGCGTGGCCATCCAGCTTCCAGCACTGAAAGTCCCGTGCCCTGGGAAACGTCTCAGTTCTGGGCAAAGTGGGCCCTGTGGTCACAGTAACCCCAGGTGAACATGAGGCAGCCCCTCCTCTCACCAGCCGAAAGTCACTGCCTTCAAAGAAGCCAACGTGAGCTGACGAAGGCCGGAGGAACAGTTCACAGCCCTGGACAGACAACTGCATACCCCTATCATTTACGTATTCAATGGGACAGAGCCAGTGGGGGCTGGAAGGGGACGTACCGTCACTCAGGCATGTTCCTGCCCAGGGAACTTGTGGTGCAGTAGGAGCCTGAGGGAGGCTCCTGAGTTGGGGGGCAGAGAGACCTCTCAGAACCATTACATCAGGGACCTCAGTGCAACATCGACAAGGACAAGGGCTCAGCTTGCACACTCAGGGGCCCTGCCAACACTACAAATGAAGACTTGGGCCTTCGGTCATCTAGATGTCTTCATAAAAAACTATAATTCCATGTGGAGGACCTTCAGTGTTCTGACAGACAAGTAGTTGTAAAATAATAGTTAAGATGAAAGGAATGACATCCAGCTCGATCAACCAGGGTTTCAGGATGAAGGATTATAGATCAGCGTCTACAGCTGGGAGGATTTGAAGCTAAGAGAAGGAGGGAAGGAGGGATTGTAGGCAGAGAAGGGAAGGAGGGAAGGAAGGATTGTAGACAGAGCAACCTCGAGACCAGCAGTGGGAAAGCGGAATGTGCTCTAGGAATGGTGTAAAGTAGTTATTCCAACTGCCAAAATTCAGCTGAGGTCAATGAGCAGCTTTGTTGGGGAAAAGGTTATGAATGCCAGTTCTGGCCTGAGAACAGAGGACTTGGAAAAAAACAAAAAAAAAAAAAAAATGACTCACAGAAAATCAGGAGATCAGAAAATGAGAACAGCATGGTTTAAGAAAAAGATGAAGTGGTATCACCCTATGTGCCTTGTGGCATTTATCATAGTAATAAATACTGAAATGAACTAAATAGAGCAAAACAAGAGGTTATTGGGTACCTTTCAGTACAATCAGAGTAGAATGCTATAGGTCCACAAAAAACATGGAAATATACTTATTGAAATGGATATATATTAGTAGTATAGTATTTGTAGTGGGGAATAAATGAAATTACAAAACAGGTGCTACCACTGCTTCACTGACAAAGGTAAGGGTAAGGAAAAGAAAGAAGGTAGGAAGGGTGAAAAGAAGAACCCAAGTGTACAGGTGCACGGGAAAACACTGAAAAAGTCCACTGTGAAATGCTAGCGGCTATTTTTCTTCTCTAGGCCATCTTTGTCCCCCTGTGTTTAATGTTATTTCTACATCAAGTATCTATTACTTCCATGGTAACAGAAAGTTAAGTTAGAAGACTGTGTAGAGTGTTCTAGTATTTCACAAGCAAGGAGTACAAGTGGCACAACGGGTATTAAACATAGTCCAAGGCTCTTGTAGAAATCGTCTCTGCTTTGCAAGTTAGTATTTAGCAAGAAAAGCTATGGGTTCTTGGTTTGCCTACCTTTCTCCAATTGTCCCTGGGAAACTGCTCAGCAGAGATGAGGGTCACTAGAACTGAACTTCAGCTACCTCATTTCCCTCAAGTGGTTTTTACTCTGGGAGTCAAGCAGCCACCGCCAGTGGAGAGCTTTAGTGGGAACTCATAGGTAAACCCAGGAAGGCCTTTTTCCATTCAGGAAAAAGAAGACTTGCTTATCACTCAATGTAGACAATCTATCAGGCAAACGGAAAACCCTGCACTGGAGTTTGGGGTGCTTCTGTGGAAGAAGGTAGAGGCATACCAGGTGATCCCCAGGAAGCCACTGCACCTCTCTAGGACCCGAGCCTCCTACACCACACTTCTTCCTAATAGAAATTTGGCTCTGGTCTTACCTGTTCTTTGTGGAATATACAGGGTAGCTGTATATATAACTTTACAGCCTCCCTATATATCTCCCACATATTTATTTATCATTTACTTATTTATGTACCTCTGCTTCTAATTTACTGCAGCAAATTTACTTCTCTTTCCAATCTTAATTGATGATACTCACTAAATATGCTTGGCATAAAACAAATTCTTGGCAGGGTGCAATGGCTCACAACTGTAAACCTAGCACTCTGGGAGGCCGAGGCGGGTGGATTGCTTGAGTTCAGGAGTTCAAGACCAGCCTCAACAAAGGGAGACTCCCGTCTCTACTAAAAATAGAAAAACTAGCTGGGTGTTGTGGCAGGCACCTGTAGTCTCAGCTACTGGGGAGGACGAGGCAGGAGGTTCACTTGAGCCCAGGAGTTTGAGATTGCTGTGAGCTATAATGCCACGGCACTCTACCCAGGGTGACAGAGTGAGACTCTGTCTAAAACAAGAACAAAATAGAGAACCCCAAACTCTTGTTTCTTCCAAGTGGATGAGAGAAAGAGGAAAGGATGGGGGCAGTGGGAGGGATCAATATTTGCTGAATCGCTGCGTGGCACCGGCCACTTCATGTTCAGTTTCCTCCAGTCTTCATAACGTTTCTTTGCGGTAGGTGTCATTTATGGATGCGGGCGCCCAGGCTCAGAGATCTTAAGTAACTGACTTCGGACTCCACAGAGGAGAAGAGGATCAGGACTGGAACCCAGGCCTCGCTGACCCCACAACTCATACCCCAGGCCTCTCCTTCATTCCACAGAAACAACAAAAATCAGTTTCCTTATTATTTCCGAGATCCTCAGTAGCACTTAAAAAGAAAAACAGGCCAGATTAAGCTCCGTGTGCAGGCCCAGCACAGACCGTATTAATAATTTAGGTTCCGCTAAAGCTGAAATGGAGCTCTAGGAAAGCAGGTCAAAGCTGAGAATGCCCAGTGAACGTGCGCCGACTCCCCGCCCCGTGCCACAGCAGAATCCGCACTAATCCACCAGAAAGCAGATAAAAACATAATGCCTATCAGATGCCAAATGGATGGCTACATAATTATTTTAATCTTATCCTGTGGAAAATCCACTGAAACACGTTATGTAAAATCAAATTACAACAAAGCTTTTCCGTGGAGGGAGCAGAGGAAGACCAGGATCTGGACTCGCACACACTGGAGCAAGAGGAAAATACGGTACCTTGGCCGTGGGGCACGATGGGGAAAATCAAGACCAGGGCTCACGCCGGCCAGGTCATGACCCCATCAGCAGGGAGGACATATTTTAAATGTATTCACCATCATTCCATAGATCCAATTTCAGCTGAGATGGGCCCATTCAAAACCTTTTGAAAGGAATTACAGGCTGGACTTTGAGGAGCAATAGCAGGATCACTAATTCTGTGATAATGAAGACAAGTGAATGTGTGAATTTCATATGCCTGGATTCCCAGTACTAATATATTAATTCTGTTTGGAATAAATGTGGATGGAATAAATGTGCATAACAAAGTCATTTATTTTTAGATGGCAGAGAACCGACTCCAGCTGAAGCAGCATAGTAAAACAGGATCGTTAACAATGGCCATGCTTCAAAGGAAAGAAATTAATTATAGGCAGCATTTTTAAGCATCAATATGGCTATCTTCCTGTTACTTAAGGGCAGGCAAATGTATTTTGAGTGTTGACAGAGCTAAGTAAATATACTCATGTTGTTGAATCAGGTTGCCAATGGCCACGCCACTGCACAGAAGGACATGAGGTCCTTATGGAAGAGGGAGGGAGCAGGGGACAAGGCGGGGATTCAGTGACCTCAGAAGCATGTTCCAGCTAGTATGTCCTGTCTTTTTCACCCCTGACCAGCCAGATAGCATACATGTGGCAGGGACTTAGAAGACTGGAGATTTAGAGGGGTTTACTAATAGGAAATAAAACCCATTGTTCAAGGTTATGGTAATCGCAAACATTGCTTCTCTAGAACATTGTAAATGCACAATGCCGAGATCAATTATGGTCTTTTTGTACTTGATTCAAAATTGCTCTGTGTTCTGCAGTAATACTTAACATCCCCATGAAATATTGGGAGATAAAAACAGTCATGCACCATTGTTTAAAAAGCACTTTTTAGCTAGTATTTACTACGTAAAACAAATGAACAATAACTTTGGTCATGAAGAGAAAGGCATAAAAATGATATAAAAATCACTCGTCTACAGAATATAAAATAATGGAAATGACAGTACAGGCAGTCCCCAGGTTATGAAGGAGATAGATTCTATAGGTTTGTTAAGATGAATTTGTATGTAACTAAAACAGGTGCATTTACCTAGTACCGGTAATAGCCTCTGTTGGTAAATGTCAGCTGTACATAAGTTAGGTGGCTGTCACGTAGGGACTGCCTGTAAAAGCCTCTTCCAAACACAAGGATCTTATATAACTGGTGAATATGTTGAAGGAAGAATAGCCAAATAAGGTGGGTGGGGGGTTACAGTCCCATAGCCCTGGGTTCAAGTTCTAGCTCCGCTTTTTGCTCGCTGTTACTGATCAATTCCATAGCTAAGCCTCAACTTCCTCAGCAGGAGAATGCAAGTAATGCTGCCTCACCCAGAGGGTTCATTCCAGCACTAAGTGAGACAATTGCTTTTGGCACCTACCAATTACTTTACTGTAAATTGAACTTAACTTTTGTGAATAGGTTTCCTATCAGTGCAAACTGAGGCCTACCAGCAAAGCCTAAACACACTTCTTTTTGAATCGTCAACATTTTTGAGAACTCTAATTCATGTCAAGTCCTCCCCAACCTCAAATTTAACTTTCCATTCATTGCTCCCATGGCTAAGGAAAAAAAAAATCACTTCCTAAGGCCTAGAGGATTTCTTCTATCTTGGTACTAAGGAAAGAATCTGGCAAGGCCCGTGTGACTCAATTCTAACATTTTGCCTATGTTATCAGCTGAAGTAGCTTTTTGGTTTTTTTTTTTTTGGCCAGGGCTGGGTTTGAACCCACCACCTCTGGTATATGGGGCCGGTACCCTACTCCTTTGAGCCACATGCGCCACCCTGAGTAGCTTTTTAATGTTGGTGTTAATTTTTTACCATTCTACAAAATTACACTTTAAGTTCTAATCTAAACTCCAAAAGCCAGTCTCTCTCTAGGCCCTGAGTAGGTTATTCAAAGCTAACTTCTTCCAGAATTTTCTCATAAAAATGATAAACATGGGCTCGGCGCCTGTGGCTCAATCGGCTAAGGCGCCAGCCACGTACAGCTAAGGTAGCAGGTTCGAATCCCCAGCCTGGGCCTGCCAAACAACAATGATGGCTGCAACCAAAAAATGGCCAGGCGTTGTGGCGGGCGCCTGTGGTCCCAGCTACTTGGGAGGCAGAGGCAGGAGACTCGTTTGAGTCCAGGAGTTGGAGGTTGCGGTGAGCTGTGATGCCATAGCACTCTGCCCAGGGGGATAGCTTGAGGCTCCGTCTCAATAAAAAAAAAAAAAAAAGAAAGTCTAGATATGACAAAATAAGGAACATATTTGATTACTATATTCAGAGTACTCTCAAAAACGCATGGAATAATGGCTGATATATGATTTAGTGATCTCAATCTTGTTGATTATCCAAGGAACAAATGTGAAACTGTGTATATCTCAAATAGATAATAATTTTCTCGGAAGCCGTCTTGAAGAAGAATACTATGTTACAAATTTTATCAAGTTTAGAGGTTTTCTTCAGTTGTCAACCATTAAAATATCTTGAAATATCAGATTTATGTAAATGTGTAAAATTTTAATTTTTATATACAAAGAAAAGTTAGGCCAAAAAACATACAATAGTTAAAACATGCATTTGCCTACTTAATATAAACATATTGCTACAAGGCCATTGTTGACTTTAATTCATTTTCTTATTTCCTGACAAATTAATAAGCAAACTTAGAGGTATTTATCACAATGTAGTGGCATATAATTCTATTTTTAAACATATTCCCCCCCATCCTAGTTAAGTTCTCAAAAACAGGTGTTTTATAAATGTAATTTAAAATAACATCTATATCTTTTATACTGGCATACATGTGGTAGCTCTAGAAAATTTGTGTCCAACAGAATTTTCTATGGCAATATAAATGTTTTATAATGCCATACTGTCCAATATAGAAGATTCCAGCCACATATGGCTTTTGAGTATATAAAATGTGGCTAAGTATGGCTTGGGGACTAAATGTTTAATTTTAATTACTTTATATTTAAGCTTAAATAGCCACTTCTTTTTTTTTTTTTTTTTGAGACGGAGCCTCAAGCTATCCCCCTGGGTAGAGTGCCATGGCATCACAGCTCATAGCAACCTCCAACTCATGGGTTCAAGCGAGTCTCCTGTCTCCACTTCTCAAGTAGCTGGGACCACAGGCGCCTGCCACAACGCCCAGCCATTTTTTGGTTGCAGCCATCATTGTTGTTTGGCGGGCCCGGGCTGGGGATTCGAACCCGCCACCTTAGGTGTATGTGGCTGGCGCCTTAGCCGATTGAGCCACAGGTGCCGAGCCTGAACCCAAGAGTTTGAGGTTACTGTGAGCTAAGATGCCACGGTACTCTAACTGAGGGTGAGCAAGTGAGACTCTGTCTCAAAATAAATAGGTAAAATTTAACTAAATTCTATGAACTACTTCATGATAATACACTTGAAAATAGATCAAATAGACATATTTTGGTTAACTGTAAATTATCTAAATTGACTCAATATGAAATAAAGAAATTGGATAGATCTATATTCAGGAATAATATTTTAAAATACTCATCTTATACAGGCTAGGAAATGATGAAACCAAAGGACAATTAATAAATCCAAACAGGTAATTGATGAAAATAACTGGTATTGACTTATGATGGGTAGTAGATTACTTACTATCAGTCTCACCCATAAATGTTGAAGCAATTCAATCAGAAGTAAAAAAACCTACATACCAAGAAAGCACCATGCTCAGAAGATTTTATAAACAACTTTTACTGAAATGTAAGGAGCTGGTAATTCTTTCCTTACATAAAATGTTCCAAACAACATTTAAAAAAGGTCACATTCCATCTCAGAAGTAGACAAGAAAATATAAGAAGGAAAAAATGTACATAAGCTTATTATAAACAGAGATGCAAATATCATGAATAAAATACACATTAGCAAACTGAATTGAGCAAGATGTGTAAAAATATTACCATGACTACAAAGTAGAGGGTAAAATAGCAGTTACTGAATACAGGGAAGGGTAGGGAGAAGGGGCAGATAACTAGAGGGTGGTTAACAGAAAAGTACAGCAAAACAGGAGGAGTACGTTTTAGTGTTCTATAGCACTGTGTAGTGATTAGTCAACAATTATTGAGTCTTTAAAAATAGCTAGAGGAGAGGATTTTGAATGTTCTTAACACAAAGAAATGATCGATGTTTGCAGTGATGGATACACTAATTACCCTGATTTGATCATTATACATTGTAGCATGTATCAAAATACCACTTTGTACCCCATAAATATGTACAATCATTATGTGTCAACTAAAAATAATAATTTTTAAAAATGATTATGACTTGCCAGAGTTTATTCCAGGAAAGTAAGCATAGTTTAAGACATGAAAATCCATTCATGAGGATAGAGCACTCATGTCTGAAACACCTCTAAGGCAATAGTGCTTTACCCCCCACCCCCAGCACTGTTGTACTGGGGTTCACAAGATTTGAGGGGATACATTCACAGACCCACTCAGACTACATGGAGTTTGGAAAGAGTTCCTCAAGGCAAATGGGGTGCAGTGACCAAGGGTTCTGGGCAGGCAAAACAAACAAAAACAACCCCAAGGCTTCCCCTGTTCACTGCACTAGGTTATGATTTCTATCTTTCAACTAAGATTAAATCACCCAGAACTAAACAAACCATATGCTGTAACCACATTCAAAGTGTTGAGTGGATGGTGTGGAGAAATAAACATTGACCCAGCAAGAAGTAATGAGAACACAACTTTTGAGTCAAAGGGAAATTATCGAAAAAACTGAGTTTGTCTTGATGGCTTTTGTGGGGATGCCAAATTCATGATAGAATAGATCCCTAGAAAAAGGATTAATGTGTCAAAGTATGTTCATGTTAAATACTGATAGATTTTACCAAACAGTACTACAAACAAGTACAATCCCCCCCCCCACAGAACCTATTCCTTACACTCTTCTGCCCTCCTAATAGGCGTACATGATGCCTTTACAATGCACATTAGGCATAAGTTAATTATGAGACACAATATATTTTCCCCCCAGATTTCTGAGCTGAGGATAGATGCCTTCTTTTTTATATTTAGTGATTATGAATATGCCTATAATAAGCCAATTTTATTGTCTTTTTTAATGGAAGGATTTTTTAAGTGGAGGTGGTTATGTGAATTCACCCAATATAGAGAATATAGGCTTGTTTTTCAGACCAGACCATCAGTGTAGAATGTGACTTCATTTTAGGAGTTGAAAAGAATAGACTGAGAAATACTACTGGGAAAAAAATATGAAGAACTAAAAGGCCTGAAATATGAAATGCCATTTTCAGGGGGAAGAGAACTCCCTTTGGAGAAAGAAGGTAATTATAAATGAGAGAGACTGCACTTGAAGTGTCCTAAAGGATCTGGAAGAAAAATAAACTCGGACCCACACTGATGCAAATCATTGGCGATTTTATTCTCACCTGTGCAGGGGGGCCGTTGCACTGAGACAAGCAGGCACCCCCTATGCAGAGTCTTTTATACCTTTTTTGCATAGCTTAAGCGAGCAGGAGTGGGTGAGGTGCATTGCCATTGGCAGGGTTTCAGTTCAATTGTCAAGGGATATGTTTCAAATTACAATGATTACAATCTTACAACAATAATTGATTAATGGATACATCTTAGATCACAACACTCATCATTATACAACGGTAATCAATCAATGGATATGTCTTAGATCACAATGGTTAACAATAATCAATCAGGCCCCGGTGAGTCTTCTACCATTGTTCACCTGCTGAGAACCTAGTGGTAGTGAAACTTGGGACTTTCCGTGCTTCTTCTATTCTAGAGATCATGGGAACATGGCTGGGAAAAGCCAGTAAAGCAGGGGGGGGTGAGGTAATGGGAGGCTTGCCCGTGGGGCGGGGGAATGGGTGACTTGCTGCCTGTTGCCTGGGGGGGAGTGAAAAGGAGGGAACGGCTTGTCGGCAGGGCAGGGGAATGGGAGACTTGCCCGAAGGGCGGGAGAATGGGGGGGGAGGTGGAGGGAGCAGAAGCTCACAACACACTCCTAAATTCACTTGCTTCATGAAGCACTGTTGTGTGGTACAATTCTTCTATGAATATCACCTCTAGCTGGTACTTGTGACTTCCCAAACCCCAAAGGCACAGGGAGCACTGAGCCAGAATCTTAAACACCCAGTTAAATATGGTTTAGAAACACAAAAAGAAAATATGGCTAGGTTTTCATTTATGCTTTTTCTAAAAGTCAAAAGCAAACAATGTTTTAAATGGGATGCTATATATGTGTTTCATCTACTGGATTGAAATAGAAATTTTTTGTCTATAATTAAGTCTAGTTATTTGTTAAGATATAATTAATTATGTAAGCCTTTTGATTTTATAGCAACAAGTGCAGATTGGAAGAATACAATTTATACATTCTCATGAGTTCCATTGAGATCTATTTTCATAGCCTAAATGTAGTAAAGAATACATGTTGAGACAATATGGCTAATCTCAGTCCAAATTAATTTGATCTCATTATCTCACTATATTAGGTCCAAGTTATGTCACATGACTCTGCTCACTATTTTTCTAACATAAAAAGATGCTGTATTCAAACAGAGCTGGGCTTGAAACCCAGTTCAACTTGATCGAATTACTTAACCTCTTAAAGCTTAAGTGTATTGTTTATAAAATGAAGACAATAATATAGCACTTATCCCATGGAGTTATCGTAAGGTTTAAAATAGGTCGTATATATGGGCTTACTTAGTGCAATGCCTGACACATAACATGCTTGCTACAATATTACCACTATCACTGTGATTAATTGTATCTGGTACCTGGTTCACAGTACGTACTCAATAAATGTTAGTTCCTTTCTCTTTCATGTGTTGCCATGGTTCCACATATCAAATCATTTTCCATATACATGTCTCATCACTAATTTATATTTTAAAGATAAATTAGCTCAGGGTGAAGGCAATGCACAGAGACAGTATTTGCGGAACAATAGTGAAAATACACATCTTGGTCTAAAAATAGTTTTGATCTGTGATCACATAATCCTTTAAAAGAGAACGGCACAGCTCAGTGGCACTGCTTTTCTAGCTTTATCATCAAGACACAATTCTCCAGTCCACAATGGGCACAGTGCTAGGAATCCATAGTCCTGTGTCCTCTGATGAGGGAGAGAAAGAGTCCCTCTGGCATAGAACTACATCTTCAAGGAAAAAAAGTGGGAGGGGCTGAGCCAGTAAGTTTTCTGAGGTTTTTTTTCTTTGGAGCAGAGGACCCTTTGATCTTTCTGGAAGGTGCAGGGGCTGTATCTAAGCTATGAGCTACTTCAATGGCTGTGCTGGGGAAGGAAAGAGAAGGAGAATTTGAGGCTACAGGAACCAGGAGGACCAGTTAAACTCAGCCTGGACATTCCCATGAATGAAGTAGGCTGAGATCAGGAGAGGCAGACTCCCATAGGAAATTCAGAGATGCAGGAGTCACAGGGAGAGGATTCTAGGACAGTGAACCCCTGAGTGAGGGAGGGAGAACTACTCTCTAATCCTAATCAAAGAAAAGTCCTGTGGAGATCAGAATTAAATGTGGGCTGAGATAAAGACAGTATGAGAGTCAGGAGGAGCGCTATGTCTTAACTTTCTGGTTTCTGTTTCTTTTTTGTCTGGAGACAGTGTCTCCCTACTCTGTTGCCCTGTGTTGAGTGCCTTGGAGTCAGAGCTCACAGCAACCTCAAACTCCTGGGCTCAAGCAGTTCTCTTGCCACAGCCTCCCGCGTAGCTGGGACTATAGGCGCCAACTACAACACCCGGCTAATTTTTCTACTATTAGTAGTGTTGTAACCCAGCCCTCTTTCCCCTGCCCACTCCTGTTCCCCAGCCCTCACCTGTTCCCCCCACCCTCTCCAGCCCATTTCCCTCCTCCTCCCTTCTCCCCCCAGAGTCGACTCCAGGAACAAGGCAAGTCCCTCCTC
>CAUYQV010079552.1:0-33914 GCA_963574575.1 Galagoides demidoff
GGGCATGTGTTCACATGTGGATGCTTCTCAGAGTCTGTGCTCACATGTGGATGCTTCTCAGGGCGTATACTCACATGTGGATGCTTCTCAGGGTGTGTGCTCACATGTGGACGCTTCTCAGGGTGTGTGCTCACATGTGGATGCTTCTCAGGGTGTGTGCTCACATGTGGACGCTTCTCAGGGTGTGTGCTCACATGTGGACTCTTCTCAGGGTGTGTGCTCACATGTGGACGCTTCTCAGGGTGTGTGCTCACATGTGGACTCTTCTCAGGGTCTGTGCTCACATGTGGACGCTTCTCAGGGTCTGTGCTCACATGTGGACGCTTCTCAGGGTGTGTGCTCACATGTGGACTCTTCTCAGGGCATGTGTTCACATGTGGATGCTTCTCAGAGTCTGTGACATGTGGATGCTTCTCAGGGTGTGTGCTCACATGTGGGCACTTCTCAGCGTGTGCTCACATGTGGACGCTTCTCAGGGCGTGTGCTCACATGTGGACTCTTCTCAGGGTTTGTGCTCACATGTGGATGCTTCTCAGTACATGTGCTCACATGTGGACGCTTCTCAGGGTGTGTGCTCACATGTGGATGCTTCTCAGTACATGTGCTCACATGTTTGACACTTCTCAGGATGTGTGCTCACATGTGGATGCTTCTCAGTGCGTGTGCTCACATGTGGTCACTTCTCAGCGTGTGCTCACATGTGGATGCTTCTCAGGGTGTGTGCTCACATGTGGATGCTTCTCAGAGTGTGTGCTCACATGTGGACGGTTCTTAGTGTGTGCTCACATGTGGACAGTTCTCAGAGCGTGTGCTCACATGTGGATGGTTAGCTGTGCGACAAACTCCTGTCTGTTCCAGTGGGTCTTCCCTGGACACCCATCACTACCAGGCAGCACCAGGCGGGGTGGGTGGGGGGGGGCAGCAGAGCATCAGGGCTGTCCAGGGGCTGGCAGATGAGATCCTATTGGGCAGCAGACCTGCCTGGCAGCAGGGTTAGGCTGCCCAACCCCCCATCAGAGGGGTCCTCTGACCTGTCTCCTCTCTGCCCACCTCATATCTTCCTTGATAAGAGGAGGAAATATCCATTAATTGATGTTTTCTCCTGTTTCACTGATCTCAAGTACTAGAAAGTGATGAATGAATAATAAGCCTGTGGTTTTCTATGAAGATTCCATGAGAGATAAAGATCCTTCCGACACCCACCCCCAAGTCCCCGCTTCACCCCGAGTTGTGGGCAACTGCCACATATAAGGCAGGAGGCTGTTGCCAATTCTTCAGAACCCTACCAAGGATCAGCACAAGACAGAATGCGTCCTGCCAGCCCAAATCTGAGCAGCCTCCGTATCCTGCATCTGCACCTGCTCTTGCTGCTGCTCAGCCTTGGAGACCAAGCTTCCCAGGCTCAGGAGACATTCTCAACGATACCATGGGATAATTGCCACTCCATGCTCAGAGAAATTAGGGAACACCTAAACAAGCCACCTTTGCCTTCGCAGGTGAGTAGCTGGGTTAAGGTTGGCTTGGGCAGGGATGGGCAGCAGTGCCTCAGGCCAGTAGGCCTCATGGGCTCTCTCTCTCTCTCTCGGTCCCCACAGAACTCCAACTGCTCAGAGTACCAACGGAACCTGAAGGTAAGAGCTCAGCCCTGCATTTGAACACACCTGGAGCCCCATCTACTTCCTGCCTGGGTGACCTCAGTCTGTCATTCTACCTTACCGAGCCTCAGTTTTCTCATCTGTAAAATGGGGTTAGCAATGCCTATCTTCTAAAGAGCACGCTCATGTCACCGGGTTGTCATGACAATTAGGTGACACAATGTGGATAACCTGTTTCTAGACAGCATCTGGCATTTAATAGGATTCAAAACATGGTCTCAGCAGTGGCTATAATAATGAAAACAATTTTTTAAATTATAAAATGAAAAGGCAGCCCAGGTGAACAATACCAAGGGCTTTAAGTTCAGTTATGGGGGGGCACACTCTGGACTGACAGACTAAAATTTCTGCCATGAATGTGCCTGCTTACTTCCTCTCCCTTTAAAATATGGGTTTATGTTTCCTTCCATCAGCCCTGGCATTATCATTTGCAGTTACTGCTCACAGTTCTAGTTGGCTGCAATAGTTATGTCTCCCTTTGTAAGACACGTCTTGTGTCAAACAAGAAGTTGAAATCTTTGCGGAATTTGTTGACCATTTGTACTTCCCTTCTTTGGGGCACTCGGAGTCCACATATGGTGCCCATTTCCTCACTGGGGTCTCTGTGACTTTCTTCCTGATTTCTAGGAGCCTTTAGTTCAGCCAAGGCATTAATCTTGTTATCTGGCCTCCTAGCTACAAATGTTTCACCGGCCAACTCCTGTCTTTTGTAGAGATTCTTTGGGGAGACGTTTTTTCCCCAGGCCCTTTATATAGCTCATGTGGAGTTGGGGGGAGGTTGGGTCTTAGGGAAGCAGGCCCTGCCGGGAGTGGGAACGCACTAGGCCTGTGCCCTTTGGGGTAGCTCAGGGACCTACCTGGGGCAAGAAGGAGGAAGTCCAAGGATGACCCAGAAAGTGGGCTTGGAAAACTGTGAGGATGAGTTCAGTCTGGCCATGGGAAGGACACTCCCTAACCATCTCCCCTTACATGTATTCTTTGCCCCCTTAGAAATATCCCCTTCTGAGGACAAACCTGGATGAATTCCTGAAAGCTCTCACGAATTTCACGGAGCAAAAATTGAAAATTGAGAAAAATCTTCAGGTGTGTGAAGCTGGTGAGGGTTTTTCGGATTCATGCCTTAGCTCTGCCCTGCCTCAGGGGAGGAGGGTAGCAGGGCCTACTCCTGTTCCAGGGGAATCTCTGACCATCTGCTCTGGTCTCTTTCCACAGGGACTCCGGCAATGTCTTCCCATGACCCCGACCACACCCCGGGTAAGCTGTCCCCCAAAATGCCCTGTAGGTGGTGCCCTCAGCCACAGCCAGCCTCTCAGCTGGTCATTTCTCTACAGCATGGACCTGCCTAATGCCACCTCCCTGGTTTCCTCATAGGTAAACCAAATCTATATCAAGGACTGGGATGACTTCCAGAGGAAATTGATGTACTACCTGAAAATCCTTGATTATTTTTTTGATACTCAAGGGAAGCAATGAGACCAGATCTTCAGGCCAGCATCCAGCTCCCACTGAGCTGTCTCATCACAGGGTCTTGGGACGGAGAAAATAGCAGAGCATCTGCAGACTCTGGGACATTTCTTACACAGTCCAGGACCGGAAGCATTGCATTTTCTATTGTGACATCAGATGAGTTGTTAGTGATCTAATTTCTGAAATGTGAAGCTCTCATTTGGCTTTGTGTGATGATGTTCTCATTTTTATCCAATTAAGGCTATTTATGTATGTATTTATTTATTTATTTATTTATTATCATCTGCAATGTAAAGTGTATTTATTTTAATAGAGAAGTCATGTCCTGCTCCTTCTGAAAGAAACTCAGAAGGGGACTCAGGGCCATATTCATTTGTACCTCAGGTGTTAAATTTGTTCCCAGGCATGTATGAAAATAAACCAGACTCTGAATGACTGCTGTGGCCATTGTCTCAATTTGACTCAAGTCTTAGTGACCATTTTAGAGGAAATTGGTATACCATGACCTTTTTGTGTGCTGAGGCTGCCGTGTGGGTACTGTTCAGCTAAGCCCATTCTCTCACACTGCCCTCCTGCCTCCCCCATGCCCAGAAAGGTGATTATGACCCAAGCAATTAAGAACACCCACAGAGCTCTTGCCACGTACCAGGCACTGTTCTGAGCACTTTACCTGTGGTAGTTAACTTATTCCTCACCCTAACTAAGAGGGTATTATCTCTATTTTATGGAAAGCTGAGGATGAGTGTGGGTAAAAAACTGCCCAGGGTCACACAGTTAGTAAGTGGCATGGCCGGGGCTTGAATTCAGGTCTAATCCCATGGTATCCCTCCCTCTAGAGGTCATTCCAGAAACTGCAGCAGCATCCCCTCCTCTAATCTAGAGCCCAATTCAACAGTACATACTCCCTGACCTGAAAAATGCAGCAGGCTCTGCTGATACAGGCCATGCAGACCCAGTGACCCCACTCCTTCAGGACTCTTCAAGCCTGGAGTCTTCATCCCTTCTAGACCCCCAGCCTCTTTCATTTGATGATTTAACACAGCACCCTGCCAGCCTCCAAACCAGCCCTAGAAGTACAACCTGGCAATCTGTGTTCTACTGGGGACCCAGATGGAGTTTTAGAAAATGCAGTTCTGACCATGTTTGTCTGATCTTTAAGTCTCCAATCCTCGGGGTCTTCTGGACCTTGGCCATAGTCTAAGGTCTCCCGCCACCTGTTGCCTGTATTTCCCTCACAGCTGTGGGCTTCCTAGATGAACCACCACCTTTCTTTATACCTATAAACCAGTGGTTCTCAAGCTTCCTAATGCTGTGACCCTTTAATACAGTTTCTGTGGGTCGCGACAGGAACCAGCAGTTGAGAACCACTGCTCTAAAGCTTTACCCACACTTCAGCCTGGCGTGCCTTTACCTTGACTCAGCATGACGAGTCCCTACTTCAGAGCCCAACTCAAACACTGCCTACCTCTGGTTTGTCCACACTGTTCCAGGATAGGGTTCTCCTCTGAAACAGGTAGACAAGCGGGGACTCTGGAAGGACAGCATATGTGGCCTGGAGGCTAGGACATCACTGCATGTGGCTTCAGGCTGCCAGCTGACCCTGCAGCCCCAAGAGCCTCCCTCTGATCTCCCCACCCCCCCGCACGGTGCACCTGTTCTAATCTGCACAGGGAGGATGGGCAGAGGGCCTTCTTCCTTCATCGTGCTACTGAGCATCCTCTCTGACTCCTCACAAGTCCCATCAAGGCTTCAGGAGCTCAGGCCAGATTCGGGGGTCCTGATCCCCTTTTTTCTCCTTTCCACCTTGATTCATCCTTCCCCAGAGGTTATGAATAAAGAATAGCCCAGGGCTGCACCTGTGGTCCAGTGAGTAGGGCACCGGCCCCACATACTGAGGGTGGTAGGTTTGAACCCAGCCCTGGCCAAAGTGCAACAAAAAAAAAATAGCCAGGCATTGTGGTGGTGCCTGTAGTCCCAGCTACTCGGGAGGCTGAGGCAAGAGAATCACCTAAACCCAAAAGCTGAAGGTTACTGAGAGCTGTGATGCCACAGCACTCTACTGAGGGCGACAGGGTGAGACTCTGTCTCTAAGAATAAATAAAAAATAAAAAATAAAAATAAAGAATAGCCCAGGTGCTTCATGGGATAGAAGGTAGTGGAAGATGCATCTGCAACTAGCTCAGAAATACATTCCTAAATTTCCCCTCCTGGTAAATCCCGTGCTCCCACGAAAATAACTCTCTTCTCCTCTTGCCTCCATTTTTTTCCCAGACTATCTCACTGAGGGCGTTGAGGGGGATGGGGGAGGCGAGGGGTGAAAGTGGGAGTCAGAGAGTGTTTGGTGTCAGCCTTGGCCCTGGAAGGGGTAGGGGCTGTGCTGCAGTTCCTTCTGAGACCACCAGGGGGAGGTGTGCTATGGTCCGAGAATACACCAGGGCCCTGGAGGAGCTGCAGGAGCTGGGCAGAGAGGGTATGGGTTTCCCCTGCACTGGGTTTCCCGATTCACTGCCTACCCATTTCCCTCCCCCCTTGCCCTCCCACCCACACCTGGTGGCTGATCCAGGGCTGAGGCAGCATTGTGTCTTCTCCTCCGATGAACCACTGCTTGTCACCTCCTCTTCACTCCCCAGAGAGTGGTCAGCAGTCCTCTCCCCTGCCAGTCCTGTGTTACAACTGACCACTGCAGTAGATGAGAGTTAGTGGTCAGATCAGATACACCGGTGAGAGATTGAATCAAATAGGCAGGACCCATGGTAGGAGCAGGTTGCAGGTGGAAGTGATGTGTTTGAGAGGGGAGTGAACCTCTTCAGATATTTGGGGGGCTCACCATTGCCCTTCTTCTGCTGTAGCATAGCCTACAGCCTGGAGCCAGGTTGGAACCAGGCATGACCACCAGCCTGGCCCACCCAGGCTCACCCTTGACTCTAAACCTCAGGCCCTGCCTGGAGTTAGCACACCTTGGCTAGAGCCCAGAACAAGTGGTGGTCAGTTCCTGGTCAGTTTGGGAGAATTTCTATGTGCTTTAGACCTCCCCAAATTCATATCTTGAAATATAATCCCCAAAGTGATGGTATTAAGATATGGGGACTTGGGAGGTGATTAGGTCATGAGAGCAGAGGCTCATGAGTGGGATCAGTGCCCTTATAAATCTACAAGCAAAGTGGTAGTGTGTCTGTCATCCCAGCAACTTGGAAGGCTGAAACACTTGAGGCCCAGAGAGAGGCTATCACGTACTATGACTGCACCTGCGAACAGCCACCATACTTCAGCATAGGGAAGCATAGCAAGATCCCATCTCAAAAGGAAAAAACCCACCAAACAAACAAAAAAGAGAGGCCCCAGAGAGCTCTCCTACCCCTTCTGCCATGTGAAGGCACATTAAAGAGACAACTGTCTATGAGGAAGCAGGCTCTCACCCGTCACCAAATCTGCCAGCACCTTGATCTTGAACTTTCAGCCTCCAGAATGATCAGTAATAAATTTCTGTTGTTTATAAGCCACTCAGTCTAAGGTATTTTGTCATAGCAGCATGAATGGATGAAGACCAACTTGATGCTTAGCCACTGCCAGGGAGAAGGCTGAGAGCACCCTGGTCCAGATAGGAGCCCGAGGGTGCTCACATCTCCCCTGTAGATAGGTCTGTCAATTTGATCTGCCTTTTCTCCCAGCTGCACACTGTCCCTCCAGCCAGATTGATAAATCCAGTTTGCACCAGGGGGCAGCAAATGCCCAATCATAAATCCCAGGATGACCATTGGGAGGTCAAAGTTCCCACCTTCCCACTGCCTCATTAGGAAGGTATATCACCTCAGTCAACAAAGAATTTTGTTTTTCATTTTATCTTTAAAAATACTGTAGTTTTTCTTTGGAGGAGTTAAGATGGAAGACTATATATGCTTTTCACTGAAAAACTTGGAAATGCATAAAAGTAGTGCAAAGGGAAAATTGCCAGAAAGGCAAGGGCCTAGGGAGGGCAGAACTCAGAGAGGAATGGTCACCTTGTGGCATGATAGAAATCTCTTGCTCTAGAAAGCAACTCTGCTTCTCCCATCCTGGCCTCAACCCACCATTTGACTAAGCAAAGCAAATGCCCTGAGGACCCCCATGGCTTCTCCAGGCTGGGGAAAGCATAGGTGAGAAACAGGTTCAGAGGTTTGGAATCATGTGCAACTGGCCAGGCATGGTGTGGTGGGGGTTATACAGACAGCAATGGCCCAGTGCACAGGTGTGGATCTCCTTGGAGGCAATGCCACAGGGATGACACATGGGGGTTTCAGAGAGGAGAAGTTCATCAAGCAGAGAAGGGGTGAGAAAAAGAAGGGTGCAAGGCAGATGGATGGGAGGAAAGGGCATGCAAGCTTAAGAACACAGGGTAAACTGAGGCACATGAGAATCTAAGCAGCTGAGAGGGCCAGAGTGTGAGTGGGGTCCCAGGTGACCAAGATGGAGGCCGGGCTCTTGGTCACTGCTTTTGACCTGGAGCCTGACTACCCAGGGCCCCAGGCACCTTGGTTTTAGCTAGTCTCTTTCCCAATCTCTCTTTCTCTGGTTGTAGACCAGCCCCTCCTGGCCACTATAGAAAATAATACTGTACAACCATGGCCTGAAGAGTGGTAGGAGCATGGAGGGAGAAGGATAGAATGGGGCCATGGCAGACTTGGTGGGTTTGACTCCACCAGGGCTGAGGGAGAGAAGTGCTAGAGGAGCCAGGGACAGCCTAGCAGGTGGGTCCCTGGGCCCGGGAGGATGGGACCCATGGTGACAGCAAGGGAGAGGCAGAGGTGGTATGGGCCAGAGTGGAGGGTAGAGGGCATTCTCCTAGGGCAGGGGCCAGGAGTGTTTAATTTTCACCTTAAAAACTCAGGTCAAGCTCGGACAGGTGGAGATGAAGTGGCAAAGTTGCTGTTGCCCTCCTGGATCGAGAAAGGATCAGAATCCCCGAATAACCTGATGAAGTCTGTGGTTACCCCATTATACAGATAGAGAGACTGAGGCACAGAGAAATTAAAGGAATGTGATTTTAAAACCTCTTAATTCTTAAACACTGGGCAGTGCCTGTGGCTCAAAGGAGTAGGGTGCCAGCCCCATATGCTAGAGGTGGTGGGTTCAAACCCAGCCCTGGCCAAAAAAGAAAAAAAAATTCTTAAGCACCAGTGATTTAGCCAATGGCCACTGAGTCTGACCCAGGGCTCACCTGGAGTCTTCCCTTGACAGGACTAGGCCCCCAGTGGCAGACCCCACAGCCTCCTGGCTCCAGCCCAGAGTGGGCAGCACAGCTTCAGGATTTCAGCTTTATACTCCATCTACCTGACCACCTCACACTCCCCGCTAAAAGTGTCTGCGTGCTCACCTGTCCTGTCCTCCCCAGCAGCCCCACCCCAGGGCTCAGCTCCAGACCAGGCCCTCTGAGCTCCACTCCTGTCCCTCATGCCTCATGGAGCTCCTGGGATAGACACTGGCTCACAGTTGACCCCTGCCATGGCTGGTGGTCAAGGCCTCCTCCAGTTCCCACCCAAGAAAATGCTCAAGTTTAGTTTCCAGCCTTGGCTCATGCTGCGGCACTCTGCCCTTCCCCTCCACGAGTTCTCCCTGCTCTCCAGCATCCGTGGAATCCTGCTCTACCTCTTAGCCTCCTCTTCAGATAGGAGCCCTCAGTCCTGGCCCCATAGCACTTCCTCCAGCAAGTGTCTTGGCTGGGACTGGGCAGGAGGGCTGTGCTGAACACTAACCAGGGCAGTGGCAGATTAGAGGCCCAGGTGATGGAGATGTGATCCCCAAGAGGGGCCCGTGTCAGGGACATCGGAGAGGGAGGCCAGCTGGGGGTGGGCAGCCAGCAGGGCGGGTTCTCCTTCCCCTCCTCCTCTCATAAGCACATGTTGCTATCCTGACCTCATGGGCTGGCCAGAGCCCTCCTGAGTGTCATAATAAAACATTGGTCAGCCATAGCTACGCGTCAGAGGATCGAAGGCCTGAATCAGAAAGAGCCCGGATCCACCCACATATGGTGGGTGTCCAATAAATATGACTCCCCTGTTTTCCCAGGCCAAGGACCAGACTTGAGAAATGCTAATTCCTACAAAGCATGGCCCTGGGCCCTGGCATCCTGGGACCACCTTGTCTCAGCCAGAACAGGGGTGGTACTAGGGGGAGGAAGGACTCCCTGTCCTGGTGCTCACAGTGGCTTTTCCCAGGAAACTCTTAGCCACTTCTCTCAATCAACCAAGTACTTATGCAGTAGGTGGCATTTGCCTCCTGAGGCCAGATGGTAACCACAACCCTCCCTTTGACAGACAGGGAGACTGAGGCTTGGAGGGAAGGCAGCCAGTGGGCCAAAACAGAACATCAAAACAGAAAGCATCCCTCCGTGCAGCCCAGTGCTCATCGGGAAGCACCTTTACACGCAAATCTTTGGCACGTTCCTCCAACAGCCTGCATAGTTGGGACCCCATTCACCGGCTTTGTGGAGATGAGCCAGCTGAAGCACTGAGGTGAGAAGTCACAAACCCAAGGTAATACAGCAAGATGAGTTTCCCAAACAGGGCCTGGGAAGTTCTGAAGGAGCCCTGGAAGATCCAGAAAAGTCTTGGAGGAAGCTCATTCCAGAACCACTTGTTCTTTTGAGAATAGAAACCTTGCATCTTCCATCCTGCTTCTGGCCCATCAGCTCTAGTGCTCCTGGGATAGACACTGGCTCACAGCTGGCCCCTGCCATGGCTGGTGGTGAAGATCTCCTCCAGCTCCCACTCACGCAGACACTCAAGCTTGGCCTCCACCCTTGGCTCATGCTGCGGCACTCTTCCTTTCCCTTTCACAAGCTTTCCCTGCTCTCCAGCATCGGTAGAATCCTGCTGCTCTACCTCTTAGCCTCCTATTCAGAGGACTCTATCCTGGGTTCTGGGCAAGGGTCTGAGGCTCCCACCCAGCACCTTGGCCCGGACTCTAGCCTAGACATGAGAGGCAGTAAGGGGTACCTTCAGGACTTCAGAAGTTATAAAGGCTTCTGCTGTCATGATTTTTCCTTTATGGAAACAGGGTCATGGCTTAGCACCCGTAGCATAGTGGTTACGGCACCAACCACATACACTGAGGCTGGCAGGTTCGAATCCAGCCGGGGCCTGCCAAACAACAATGACAAATACAACCAAAAAATAGCAGGGCATTGTGGCGGGCACCTATAGTCCCAGCTATTTGGGAGACTGAGGCAAGAGAATTGCTTAAGCCCAAGGGTTTGAGGTTACTATGAGCTGTGATGGCATAGCACTCTACCAAGGGTGAGATAGTAAGACTCAAAAAAGAAAAGAAAAGAAAAGAAACAGGGTCATGCTCTGTGGTTCTGGGTAGAGTGCAGTGGCATTGTCATAGCTCTCTGCAACCTCAAAGTCTTGAGCTAAAGCAATCTTCTCGCCTCAGTCTCCCAAGTAGCTGGGACTATAGGCATGTGCCACTGTGCCTGGTTAATTTTTCTATTTTTTGTAGATAGGACCTCACTATTGCCCAAGCTGGTCTCAAACTCCTGGCAATCCTCTGTTCTCAGCCTCCCAAAGTGGTAGGATTACAGGCATGAGCCACCATGCACACCCAGCCCTCCTTTTAATTTTTAATGCAGCCCATAATGGTTCCTCCCAAGGAGGCAGACAAAGGCAATCTCTCCCAGTGGAGGGAGGGGGAACATAGAATCAGGGGTGGGGTGTGTTCCCAGTCCTAGAGGGAGCATGTAAGGCAAACAGAAGGCCAGATGGGGGCAGCACTTTGGTGGGTGGGCCTGGTGCACCAGGGATGTTTGTGTCCTTAAAGGACTCATCTGCCTGAGTGCGGATAATGTGTTGACAGGTCCAGGGGAACAGTGAGGAAGCCCCAGAAACCAGGGATAAAGCAAACAAGGGGGTCTTGTTGTCCTTGGCCCATCCTTAAAAGTTGGCCTCCCTAGGCACTACCCTGCCTGGCTCACTGGGTACAGCTACTCTGGTGCTGGGAGTAGCTCTTCCAAATGTCTTGGGTCCTGACCTCTGGAGCAACATGGCCACAACTGACTGAGTCTTCCTGGAAGTCCTTGGACTCTCACACTTGCCATGTCCAGTCCAATCTGGGCTGACCTCCTAAACCTCTCTGCTATCTTGGGTCTCCCTCAATGCAGCATATAGCCCTGGTGTCTATGCAGTTGCCTGAGCAGAGCCCTGAGCATTGGAGACTCCTCATTCACCTCTATACCCACACCCCTAAGTTCCCTCAACACTTTCTTTTAACTTGCTTAACTCTCATGACCCCCTCCTGTGGTTTATTCTCCTGTGTGCCTATGTCTGTGAGTCTGGGCCTTGTGCTCCATGTCCCCACCCTCATGGGACCACCAGAGAGCTCTCTGAGCGCAAGCAGCCTAGAAAGTTGGTCATACACGTCTAAAGCAGACCTCCTCCTGGGAGCTTGGCTGAACGGATGCAGAGTACACACATGGCTGAGGGTTAACCTCCCTCAGGTCCTCCCAGACCAGCTGAGACTCACGAGTGTCAGGAGCTTGGGGACCCCCAGAGGTGGGACCAGAACTGGAATTTTACCAGGCAGCCTGTCCTTTTTTGAGGTGTCCCTTTGGGATCAAGAGAGAGAAGATGGAGAAGGGGACAACTGGGAGCTGAAACTGCAAAGCCCAGAGATGTTGCTTCATGTGTCTAATGTGGCCTGGAGTGTCGAGATCCTCCTCTGAAGGAAGGACAAGCACTGACAGTGCTGTGCCAGGGTCTCCTGAGTGTCATTCAGGGCCTCAAGGGCCCTGACTAGATGGTAGCTGGGCTGTCTACCTCTCCTCGTCTGTCCAGAAAGGTGTCCATTGGGGCCAGGGATAGGAGAGGGGCAACTGTCCCTGCAAATTCCAGCAAGCTTGGCTCCTCTACCCCAGGGCTTCAGAAACCTCCTAAACTGGCGGTGAGAGAGACAGAAACACTGTCCCTGGGAGGATCTCCCAGAATACTTCCCGGGACAGGTGAGAATTTTACTCTGTAAGGTACGAGTGATTAACCCATTGTACAGGTAAGGAAGCTGAGGTTCCAGAGGAGGGATTTTCTTGGGCTACCCAGGGGTTGGTGGTGGCTGGGCATGGACAAGTGCTAAAGCCTAGGGCACAGAGATCCTGGATGGCAGGATCTGCTGGGGAAATTCTGTCTTTAGCCTCTACACTTCCCTGGGACAGTCACAGGCCACTCCAGCTTCCCTGCCAACACCTGGCAGGTATTCTGCTTTACAGCTGCCCTGAGGGGACAAACATGCTCACTTCACATCTCTGCTGGTCTGGCCAGATGATTAGTGTTTCCTGATTTTCTGACCCCCAATATAGTAGAAAATGCTAAGACAACAGGGAGGAATACGTGTTCAAATTCTGGCTCTGTAGTCACCTATTATGTGGATTGGACCAGCTACGGAGCTCTCAGATCTCAGGTCCCCAGGAAGGACAAACACTCTCACCAAGGGCCACCATGAGAAAGGATTAGATCAGCTGAGATCCCTGTACAAGGGTTCCATGGGACCTAGGAACTCTGAGGCCTATTTCCCTACCCGCGTGATAACTTCCTCTTGTGGTAAGGATCCCAGGGCGGTACAAGCCCATTTCCTTCAGAGCCTGTGGGATGGTTCATTTCTCCTGGCCGTGGGGAAATGGGGCCAAAGGGAGGTCACACCATCACGGTCTCCGCCTCCACCCTACCGCCAGCCTATCGGAGCCCCTGAGTCAGCAGGGTCAGCTTGATGCTATCTATTGCTGCCGCTTTCATGCGGTGCAATCTAGGAATACCTGCCTGTGTCATGGCATGTCTTGATGTCATCTTTCCATGAAAAGGATATATGGCTGCCCACAAACCTCATCACCAAACCCATGGATTTCTGTCCTGCCTGTGCTGACTGCAGCCCCATAGGCCGTGCTCTGGCACGGATCTCTCCTTGCAGCTCCTGCTCTCCTCCTTTCCTGTCCTCTTGTGGCCCTCAGCCCCTGGCAGCTGGCAGCTACTCACCCAGCTATCATGTCCCAGCCATTAAACACAGATGTGCCAGCCCTCAGCCCTTCTTCCTGAATAACCCTCATGGTCTCAGCTGTCACATGGGCATAGACCACTCCCAGATCTGTCTCCCACACAAAAAGCCTCTGAAGTTCCCAAACTTCCTGCGAGCCCTCAGATCCTGAAGACCTGCCCCTTTGTTGCTGGGGTCACTAACTTTGTCACCTGGGCAGTGATTCTGATGCCCCCTACTCACATTTGAAAGCACACTTTGGTGGTGGGGTATGCATAATTAATCTTGCTCCTCCATCAGTGGGATTACAAGGCCCTCAAAAGCAGGACTGACTATTTTTCATAATCTTTGTGTCCCCTTTCCCTACTGGGAGCCTAGCAGTTTGAATGAGTGAGTGGCCTCACTACATCACCAAGTCCTTTCAAGATTCTATACCTAAATTTCTCTGGAATTTGCCTCGTCTTCATCATATGTGCCCCTAAAACCCTAGGCCTCTCTGCACCCCAAATTCTCCTCCCTGTCTTCTCCCCTCCTTCTCTCCCATAGCCCAACTTGCTACCTGACATCTACTTGCTGTCTCAGCCTGTGTTGGGAGGTGGTGTCTTCAGATGCTCTCTGATTCCCTCGGACCTCCAAGCTGGGGGAGGTTGTTCCTTGGAATCCCTCAGCTCAGAAATCCATCCCAACTGGACCACACCATGGGAGTGTCCATTGTAGTTTGTCTCCATGCCAAACTGCAAGTCTTAGGAGCCAGATATGAGGGCCACTGGGAGGGTCCTGTCTACCTCCTCCTTAGCACAGGGCCTGGCATAGATTGGAAAGGCTTGTTGACTAACTGTCTGAGCTGTGACAACTCATTTCCAGGAAGAAAGTGACTTTCCATTCCAGAGGGGCCATAGCAGCTCTCTGCCTCCCTAACTACCAGCTTAACTGCTACCTTTTGGCTCCCCTCCACACCCTCCAGCCTCTGGGATGCTATCTGGCACAGTCCTCCACTCTGGGTGGCATCCATGTGTAGTACATGTATCCTGTACCCCTTTCTTCTTCTGAGAGCTCCCTAGAAGGAGGTAAGCACAGGTATCACAGAATAAGGGGAGAAAGAGCCTGGATCCTGTGTCATGTTTCTACCCCACCTACCTAGGAATGTTCTACCACCAGACTCAGATGGGTGGGGCTGACCTCACAGTGGGTGCCAGATCCTGGCAGGGAACACCAAGAAAGCCTGTAAGATGAAGGTCTGGCTTCCCTGTGCAAGAGCAGCAAAATTCCCATCACACAGTAAAACTTGCCAGGGCCGCAGATTCAAACCATAGTGCTCAAGCAATGAGTTCTATCCATTCTCTAAGGGTTCACCTGCCTGAGCCCAGAAAAATGCCCTCACTTAGTTGGGTGCTATACCTCAGTGGTTAGCATGCCGGCCCCACACACCAGGGGCAATGAGTTCAAACCTCACTTGGGCCTGATTAACAACAAAAATGCTCTCACTGTGTCTGATGCCATAGGCCATTGTTTTTCAACTTTTTTTTTTTTTATCTCATGACACAGTTAAATCATGTTGATAAAAAAAAGTAATAAAAAGGGTGGCACCAGTGGCTCAGTGGGTAGGGCACCGGCACCATATACCGAGGGTGGCAGGTTCAAACCCAGCCCTGGACCAAACTGCAACAAAAAAATAGCCAGGCGTTGTGGCACATACCTGTAGTCCCAGCTACTAGGGAGGCTGAGGCAAGAGAATCGCCTAAGCCCAGGAGTTGGAGGTTGCTGTGAGCTGTGTGATGCCACGGCACTCTACCGGGGGTGATAAAGTGAGACTCTGTCTCTACAAAAAAGAAAAGAAAAGAAAAGAAAAGACTTGCTATGCTTTTAACTTCTTTTGAAAATAATTTAATCAATGACCTTGAAAAATTTTGGTGGCATACATTAAGCTCCATACATTAAGTGCACTGGTATGCCATGGCGCATGGTTTGAAAATCACTGGTCTAGGTTGAATCAACCTCTGGGGCCCAAAAACATCACCCCCAGTGTGGGGAGCTTCTCTGGTATCAGAAGGGCAGCTTCAGAGGCCTGGAGCCTTTCATAAAGCAGGTGACAGCAATCAGGGCTCACACAGATGCACGCCACAGGTACAGAGATGTCCACTCACACCAGCACACGTTCTCAGAAGTGGATACATGTGGGTCCACACTCCTGTGGCCACAAAACTCCTGGCACAGGGTGGCTCGTGCCAGATCCCTTGTGCAAGCACAAACTCACGTTGTCTTCTTCAAACTGCATTGTGAAAATTAAACACTTGACAAGGCCCCTCAAGAGCCTGTCGCTTTTCCAGAGAACAAGTTTTACTTCTACAGAAAGGCCTCTGAAGCTAGCAGGTGGTGGGAGCTGGGGCTGTGTGGCAAATGAAGCCTGGAAGACCCTGCTTAAGAAACCATTGTCCTCTGTCTCTGGAGCTCCTGGTGCCTGCTAGGGGCTATACATAGGGATGTGGTGCCCACCTCAGAGGGACAGCTTACACTGCAGAGAGGGAGGCAAGGTTCACATAACCACAGAGAAGAGTCACTTAGCCAGATGGCACCAGAGCCAGGAGTCTCAGGGTCCTGGCTTTGCCCAGCTGAGAGCCCCGACTTGCCTCTGCAACTTATCAAATATGGCTGTAATCTTGCTGGCTGGATGTGCACATGCCTGTCATTCTCTCTGCTCACAGGGCAGGGGTCCCTGGTTGGGCAGAGCATGCCAGTTGCTCTGGGTGGGAGCTCACGTGAACCATCACAGGACTGTGCCATTTGGCTGGACTCAGCCTTAAATGGACAGTGGGGTGGGTCTGTGAGAGCGCCTTTCACATGCAAGCCTCTCATGATGGCCAGAGAGGTCTGGAAGAAGAGGAAGCCTGGAGTTGGAGTGAGGCACAGGTCCCAAAGGCCTCCTGGGACCTCAGGCCAGATGGGGAGCCCAATCTAGTGTCTCCCAAGTCCGTCCCCAGCCATTTCAGGCCAGGAAGTCCAAGCTGTGCCCAGAGGCCCCGCAGAAGGAGGGTGTAGCTTAAGGCCACTTGGACTGCCCAGGGAAGGCTGGAGAGCACTCCAAGAGGCGGGGAACTGAGCTGTTTGTTCATGGAAAGGCTCATTAATGAAAACCCCCGAGCCTGACCACCTGGGGGAAAGGCTCACCGTTACCATGTGTAGCTGATAAGAGCCAGGAGATTCCACAGTTCAGGTAGTTCCCCCGCCTCCCTGGCGTTTTGTGGTCACCATTAATCATTTCCTCTGTGTATATAAGAGCTCTTTTGCCAGTGAGCCCAGTACACAGAGAGAAAGGCTAAAGTTCTCAGGAGGATGTGGCTGCAGAACTTGCTTCTCCTGGGCACCGTGGCCTATAGCATCTCTGCACCCACTGGCCCACCCAGATCTGTCACCAGGCCCTGGAAGCATGTGAATGCCATTGAGGAGGCCCTGAGACTCCTGGACAAAAACAATGACACTGTTGCCGAGATGGTGAGTGAAGGAGTGCTGGCCCCACTCACCCAGACTGGCCCTGCCTGTCGGCTTTATAACGTGACGTTTTCCTTTCTTACAGGATGAAATAGAAGTTGTCTCTGAAAGGTTTGACCCTGAGGTAAGATGATTCCCTCTGACTTGGCTTTCTAGGAATCTCTGACTTAGGGTGGGTATTGACCCCTGGCAGGCTTGTCCACTTTCTCTCTAGTTAGCTGGCTGCCAGGCGAAAAGGGCCGTGACTAGGAGCTTAACAGGCTACTGGCCTTGCCTCTGTGCAGCCCAAGAGCTACTTTATCAGCTGAACAGCCAGGCAGACCTAGCATTCTAGGATCAGGGGCCACCAGAGTGGTAAAGCAAGGGCGACTTTATGGGCTAGGGGTTTGGGGCACTCACTATGCCCTAGATCAGTGCCAACTACAGAGGAGCATAGAGGGGTCTCAGAACAACCCTTGCTCTTCAGGCAGGTCTGGGAATGCCCTGCCCTGCCTTTTCTCCCTGAATGGAGTGAGAGCGACATTTCCCCCTGGGGCTGGGACCCTCTGGAGGTGTCGGCTGAGGAGAGGCAGACTCATGTCTGCTGTGGATGACTGGACTCAGCCTCAGATTAATTGAGAATCAGCCTGTGCCCTTCCAAGCCCTACTCCTGAGGGTCGAGGAAGTAAATAGCAAATAATGATGAGAAGGGTGTCCTGTGCCCACTGTGTGCCACTGCTTACCAAGGGATGGGCATATTCCATAGGAGCCGATGTGCCTGCAGACCCGCCTGGAGCTGTACAAGCAGGGCCTTCGGGGTAGCCTCACCAGGCTCAAGGGCTCCTTGACCTTGATGGCTGACCACTACCAGGAGCACTGCCCCCTTACCCCGGTAAGCACCTCCATCAGGGCCCCAAGTAGGAAGGTCTTAGTCTAGGAGGGTGGAGACTGTGTGGGGACGGACCTCTGGCTGGGGCTGTTTAGGATCCCAAAGGACTCCTGTGTCAACAGACTGTAATGATCAGCCCACACAAAGAGGGAGCAGTCAGCTCACTTTCATCCCTGGAAGTTAAAGCCATGGAGCTGTGAAGCCCACAGCACTCCCTAGTGGGAGCTGCTACCATGCTTGTTATTGTTTTGTTTCTCTCTAATGAGGTCAGTGGTGAGGCAAACCCAAGGAAACTCAGGACCTGGGCAAGGTCCAGAAGAAGTGCTAGGGCCCGAGTGCCACCTCCCAACAGGACTTTCCTTGGTCCACGTGGGGTGCCTGGATTGCTTGAAAGAAGGGTGGAGACCTACCTGGAATGAACGAGGGCCCTGGGCACTCCTTCCTACAGGAAGGGAGTAAGGTCTGTGGCCTTGACTCTTGCTCCTTCTGGGTACCTGGAGATGGCCTCAGCTGAGCTCTTCTGTCCTGACCTGGGACCCAAAAGGCCAGGGTCTGACCACCCGTCTTAGGCTGGCACATTGTCAGGCCTCTGGTCTCAGCTGTCACTGGCAGAGCTGTGCACCCCTTGGGTAACAAATGGGCGGCAACAGTGTCACCTGACCCAAGTCAGTGGGCAGGCCGTGGAACTGCCTTCTGGCCTCTGAGTTCTAAGAGCCAGTGCAGAAAGACTGGTGGTTGCCCCATGTGAACTGCTAGCCTCAAGTGTTTTTTTATTTTTCTTTTTTCTTGAAGGAAACTTCCTGTGAAACCCAGATTATCACCTTCAAAAGTTTCAAAAAGAACCTGAAGGACTTTTTGTTTGATATCCCCTATGACTGCTGGAAGCCACTCCAGAAGTGATGAGGGCGAGCCCCAGGGCGTTCCGCACAGACTGCTGCTCTCTCCTGGAACCAGAGCCAGAAACTGGGATCTTTATCCTGGAGGGACCAAGGGGTGGGCTACGGCTACGATGAGAGTGGCCTGGATCTGCCCTGGGCCACACTGATCCTGATGCCGGCACAGAAGAGAGATGGGGGATGTTTTACACTGGCAGAGATCAGTAATATTTATTTATGTATTTATATTTTTTAAATATTTATTTATTTATTTATTTAAGCTGGTGCTCTTGATATTTATTCAAGATGTTTTTACCATAATAATAAATTATTAAAAGTCTGCTTTTATTTGTGTAGTTTTCTGGTTTATTTTCAACCATGAGCAACTGCTGGTGGTGTCCTACTTCCCCACGGGGCAGGCAAGGGAGGGAAGTGGGAGGTAGAGGAGGAGTGGGGGTTGGGTGCTGCCTCAGGGGCAAGTCTGTGGCAGCAGAGGGGAGGGACAGCCAGGCCTGAGTGCAGCCTTCTGCACCTAGATATGCTTCCCTGGATGTGCAAGGGTTCTGACCCCAGAGAAGTACTTGGAAATTCAAGTCAACAGCCTAGTCAAAGCTTGACCCAGAGGAGGGGCATCACCCTTCTTCCCCAGAGCCCTAGAGGCTGGCCCATCTTGGGCCAATCAGACCCACCCTGGCATCAGGCAAAAGACCTGTGCTCCTTAGAGGCCTGCCCCTCCCACTGAGGGCTTCAGCCACACCTAAGGTAAATCAGCAAACTGTTCAGGGTTAAAAAAAAAACAAAACAAAACCACAGGGGTCAGAGCTCAGCATATTTACCAAACTTTCCCCCAAACAGGTGATCTTAATCTTTGAGAGTCAGAATGTGAGTTCACAATTTGTTAATACATGGCTCCAGTGTAGCATTTTTCTGAACTGGTTTTTATTTTTTACATAAAGTTTTGACTCTGATCAGGCACTTTCCCCTAAAGTCCAGGGCCTTCAGGTCAAGGAAAGAGCATCTGTCCTCTTTCTCCTGGCTTTGACAGCCAAGATAAAGGCCTGGTTCCTGAACCTGTTCTTCTGTGTCCCTTTTGGGGACTGTGAGCAAGTGGGTGTGCCCCTTAAATCTTAGGTGGGAGGTGGGATCAGCCCTCTCCTTGACAGGTGGGCCTGGAGAACTGGTCTGTGAAGGCTTAGCCTCTACCTGGTATTCTCTGCAGCCATGTGCTCCCCACCCTACTTGCTCTCTGCTCGTATCAGCACCCATGGACAGCACGAGTCCTGGCCAGAGACCTGCCCCCGACACAGGCAGAAAGGTCATGACCAGATGTGATTACAAATAAGAAGTCTTACATTAAGCCTGAATTTCAGCAAAGACAAGACTCCATGAAAGGTGTTGTCGTCGTTGAAAATGCATGAAAAGCACATCTTGCCAGTGATAAGGTGCTTTGCGTCTTCCTCATAAGCCAGTGATGACTGATAAGAGGTTTAGCATTTCCTTAGACTCATATATATAGGTGCCCCCTCCACTAAAATGCTTCTAAGCCCATAGCTCAGAACGACTTGAGTCACCTTCAAGTAAGACCATGCACCTATATGTGCTCCTGGCTTGTGTGCTCTGGGGGTCAGGAAGCCATTCTACCCTAGTGAAGGCAGACATGTCTCCCCATGAAAATTACACGACCCTCTGTGCCGAGATTCAGGAAGAACTTTCAGCTGACAACAATACATACAACGTAAGTCTGGGTCTTTACCAACTATTATTTTTCTCTCAGTGGCCCTTTGTGTTTCTAACCAACTTCTCTTGCTTCCAGGGTTCCTTCAATAGTCCCCAGAATACCAGTGAGGTAAGTTGGACCTTTCAGATTACATATGCTGATGGAGAGAGGGATCGCCCCAGCGTGGGCCTAGAGAAGAGATAAGAGGAAGGGACAGTAGAGTTAAAAACCTGGGCGAAAGCTGCACTTTTGAGGATGGAGCCTCTGCTTCAGCCAACAGTTCAGGTCCTGGGCTGCGCCAGGCTCTCTGACCACCAACCAAGTACACCCCTGGGCTCAGGGAGAGACCAGATACCCCTGGCCTCCACTAATGGCTTGCAAGGCCCACAGGTCTCCAGTGGAAGAACCAGGAGAGGGCCTGAGTTTTGGTCCAGGGATCTATCCGGCCAGGATGACCAGGGATGGATGAGGATGAGGTTGGACTCAGCTGGTGCCTGACTGTGCACAGTGCACCCATCCTTTTTTCAGGAGCTCTGCTATGGAGAGTTTACAAAGAATTTCACCTCCACCCTGAAGGATCTTGTTACCAAATACAATAAAAAAGACCATCACATTGAAAAGATTTATAAGGACATGAAAGAACTCACCAGGATCTGCCCAAAGCTGAAAGTAAGTTGCAATTTGTTCTTAGGGGAACCTGAGACATAATTTCTCTGCACCACAGCCAAGGAAGGGCACAATGGAGAAAAGGGCTTCTTATGGACCCCACTTGGCACAGGCAAGGCCTCAGGTGTTACTCTGGGGTCACACAGGTAGCTTTCCTCTGGAATGGTCTCTAATCCAAAAGAAGTCCACTCACTGACATGGGGTTGAAGGTGGGGAGTGGAGGGCTGAGTGTGAGAAAGTAGAGATTCAGGGGTCCTGGGAGTATAGCCCGTGCTCTCCACCAAGCACCCCCACCCCACAGGTGTCAGTTAGGACAAGTCCGAGACAGGTGGATACAGGGCTGGTCATGGACTCAGCCTGGGAAGAGGGACGGGCAGCCAGGTTCAACCCCAGTCAGGCAGCCAGCCCTAGATTGCTTCATCCCTGGGGACTCCTCCGGACACTGGACCCCCCTGGGAGCCCATGGTAGGGCACATCTGGGGAGACAACTGAGCTGCTCCTCTCTCTTTGCCCGTTGCTTGCAGTCTCCTCTGTGCTCTTACCCAGCTTGTTCTCATGTCCCTATCCTGGAAAGCAGAGGACTCGCCCATGCCCTGCAGCCTGGCCCCTGTGCAAGGGTCTGGATGGTCCTCAGACTCCGGGCTCATCATCACCAGGAAGTCCCCAGAAGCCTCCTTCAGACAGAGGGGAGGGCTGCTGGAGTTGTCTCCTAGGGGTAGGGGCTTAAAAAACCCATGAAACTGGAAGTACAAGAGTTTGCTTTTATTTATTCATTTAATTCTGCCAAGAAGATGACTTAAATATGTATTTCTTATTTAGCCAACAGACTCACCCCAGAACTGTACTATTGAGCAAAGTAATTTTTCCAAGTTCAAGGAAGCCTTGAAGAGTGTAATCACATCCATAGAAGGATGGAAATCATGTAAGAGGATCAAGCATGGCCTCTGGGACCCCACCCTCTCATAGGGTTAGAGGTGCAAGAAATGGGATTGGAAGAGCCTCAGAAATAATTTACTTCTGGGGTGGGGTGGGGTGGGTGTTTGCTGGCCCTGGGCCCAGCAGACAAGACTGTGGGTGGGTAACTGGGATGGTGGTGCCTGAGGTCACAGTTCTGTAACTGATGCAGCTGTATCTACTGCTTCAATAAAACCCAGGGTGTGGAATGCTAGTGAGAATCATGATGGAGTCCACCCTTGTTGGGGTCCCAATAGGCTGGAAGGGGTGGGGGTGATGGCTCCATCACTGGACTCCTGACCTGGAGGCCCAGTGGTCTCTCAGAAGTGTGAGGCCACTTCATCTGACTCTGTTGTATCTCAGTGCCAGGGGGCAATAGTAGGGGATCCATCCCCTTGCTATGCCATCTTCCTCTCTGTTCCTTCAGAACTCAGATCTCAGATCCTTTCCCCAAGTCCCTTCCCCAGCTGCAGTCAGCACCCACCCACCTCCACCTCAGGCCCAAAGGCCTCCCTGCTTTGTTCTCTGCTTTGGCTCCTGGGGAGCTCTAAATTTGATCCATCCCCACCCCAGTCCTTCAGGCCCAGTGTAGTGCCACAGAGATTGTCAACTCTGGTAAATGGTTCAGGGGGACAGAGGCTTTCAGGCTGCTCACAGAAGACTGGACACAGTATGGGACCCGGGGAAGGAGGGGGACCCAGAGAGGACATAAATATCTCCAACCCCCTAGGCTTCACCTGCACCATTAAAAAGTTGTTTGACCTCAAATTAAAGCCTCTCACTTGACCTACAAAGCACCTTCAGAGACCCTCTCATGTCTTCATGGCATGACAGCACCCTTCCCTTACCTGGCATTAGTAACACTCTCCTACCCACAGAGCACTGAGCTCTGGGGTGAATCTGCTAGTTGCTTGTGTACTAAAGTGCTGCCAAACTGGGCCACCAAGTTCTGACCCCCTACCTCTATTCAAACCCTAATCCTTATTATTTGAAGAATTTATTGGAGGTGACTTGGATTACCCCACAATCTAAGTAGCTTCTTTATAATCCAAACCTCTCAGACCTGGAGCTTCTTCATAAAACTAGGACAGATGAAGATCTATCTGTTCTGGAATATAATTAGGTATCAAGCTGCAACCACAACTTGGCCCCAGCCAGATCTTTAGGCAGTCTGCATCGTCTGCCCATTGGCTGATCTTGCTCAGCTGTAAAGCTCTGGGCGTGCCTGCAGCCACACAGGCCAACCACAGATTGCCCACCCCAGCCTTTGCCCTCGGATCCCCAGGCCACCCCAAAGGGATGTATCAGGCTGGAGGACAGCAAATGTACCCAAGCAAGGTTGCCAAATTATCTAAGAATGTGGAGAGTAGCCCTGTGGCTCAGGATCAAGTGTTGGGGACTGGCACAGGACCAAGGGCCAATGGTGGTTTCAGCCCAGAGAAAACTTACGGTTTAGTCACTAGAGGCTGTGAGCTCTTGTCCCGTAGGTGGACCACATGGGTGCTCAGGGCTCCCAAGGCCACTCCTCTGCAATGGCAGTAGTCAGTGGGGTGCATAACTGGATGGGGCAGCTGTCCTCTCAGTCTGCATGAGGTTCCCTAACTTTGAGTGCTTCTGAAAAAGCCTAAGGCACCTGACAATAGAGAGTTGGGAGCTTGCATGTACGGCCTTGTCACCTCTTGTCATATTCAGAACAGCAGAGTGTGCACAATGCTGGCCTGTCATTAGCTTATTGTATGAGCTAAGACTCTAAGCCACAGAGTCCTCAAAGGTGGGGGGAACTCCAGCCCCAGAGGCTATACCACAGCCTAAGTTCAGGCTCTTTCTTAAGCTAAAGGGCCTCAGAGCATCTAGACCAGCGGTACTCAACCTGTGGGTTACGACCCCTTTGTAACAATGAAAATACATCCTGCATATTAGATACTTACATTATGATTCATAACAGTAGCAAAATTGCAGTTATGAAGCAGCAACAAAAATAATTTTACGGTTGGGGGTCACCACAACATGAGGAATTGCATTGAAGGGTGGCAGCTTTAGGAAGGTTGAGAATCACTGATCTAGACCAACTCTGGGGAAAGTGAGGTCAGAGAGGTTGCCAGAGAGCTTCAGATGCCTCTTCTGGTAAACAGGGAGGTTAGGCAGGGCACAGATAAGAAGGAGGCTGCACTACACCAAGACTGCCCTTGTCCTCCTGGCAACCTTAAGCTTTGGTCAAAGTCACCGAACAGCTACCCTTGAAGAGACCCTGCAGTGAGGGTCACTTGAGTTTCTGGGCTCTTGTTCTCCCTCCAGGAAGGCTTACATCTGAACAGTGGTGCTGGGGAGGCTACTGGGCTGGAACCAGGTGGGAGGGACATATGGGTGCTTCTCCTGAGACCCAGGCAGGCCTGAGCCCACTGTTCCCTGGACACCATTGGCATTGCTGCCTCTGAATCTCACAGGATGCTGGTACACTGGGTAGCTGGAGCTCTGGGCTGGACACCAGGGCCCAAAAGCATGGCTTTGACCCCAACTGGCTGGGACTGGCCCTGATATGCCCTATCCCTAGGAGGCCAGGGAAGAGGCCCAACCTATATCCCTCCATAGATGATGACCAGGGGCAGGCCTGGCCCTGAGCCAAATACTCTCTGCTCTCTGGGCCCACCTTTAGACCAGGAGAGAGTTCAGAGCTGGTTGGCCTGAGGAGGCAGGTTCGTCAAGATCTCCATGGACAATGGAATAGCCTCCCCCTCATAGGGGCCTCCCAAGAGACCACCTCAACTCTCTGTCACCTTCCGCCTCCTGTGTACTCCCTCCCCCTACAGAAGTCAGTAGGATTGAGGTGGGAACCAGGAATCTGAGAGACACAGTACAGCAGCAGTATACCTCCTCATCTGGGGGGCCCGAGAACTGGGCCAGCATAGCCACATCCTCTGACTCAGAATTCATACCCAGGGAGATCATACAGAAGGAAAGAAGCTCCATCCACAGAAATGGCCAAGCTGTCAGTCATGAGATACAATGGGGCTGTGAAGCTAACATAGCAGTGTGGAGAGGTCCAGAATGGCATTGACTCCGTGTGACCCTATGTGGGCCAAAGATTGGAAGAAAAATGGGGTGATGAATTGGATGTGGGATGAGCTTTCTCCATGGCTTGATATGAGGAGAAAGGCTGGGTGCCAAGGTCAGTGGGCAGCAGGTGGTCTCCCTGCTAATAGAAAATTTTTGTCTTCAGTATCCCCAGCTAAATGAAACTCTTGGTGGTGTTTTGCATGGCATCAACTGACTCCCCAAGTCAATTGTTCATTATAAGCTGATGATAAGCTTACAATGGGGCCAGTCTCTTCAAAGGCCCAGAGCACTCCTGCCTAGGCCAGAGTCAATGTGCCCCTTTCAACACAGCCAATAAAAGAGGCCAGTCTGCTCCTCACTGACAGGGAGGACAGCTCTTAGCATGGGTGTGGAGGGTGCAAGTGCTATCCAGGCATCCTCAATTAACCTCACATGTTAGTGCCCTGTGCAAGGAGACACAGGTGAGGGGTAATCCAAGTGGATAGGACTGGCCTTGGCAACCAGGAGTCCTGTGTTCCTGAGCCCTTACTCCCAATTCTGGCTGTCTGCATACATATGTGGTTGGTAATTCAGTGCCATGTGATTGAAGTGGAGGCCAGGGGCTGCAGCAACCAGGCACACCTAGGCTTCTGAGCAAGCAGCTGTTTGTGTTTAAAGCACATGGCTGGTGCCTGCCCTGGACACTCACACCTTATTACATGGGTATGAGTATTTCTCTCATCTAAAGAGAAATATGGCACTATGGTCTCTCCCTGGCCTCAGTTTTCTTATCTGGGCAGTAGAGATGTGGCAGGCATGGAAAGGCTCCAACCTCAGGCCAGCTTGCTCTCGCACAAGGAGGCCCACGCAGATGGTCGGGAAATCCTATCACTGCCAAGCACACTGATGCTTGCCCTGTTGCTCAGGGGAGTGGGAAGGCCAGATGCTCATGGCATGCACATCCGTAGAAGAGGTCAGAACAGGGGCAGCCCCTAAGACTGGAGCCGGGTGATGAGGGGTAATCCTGCCTACTGTCAGTGCTGGAACCTCCCCACCCTCAAGGCCTGGAGAGGGCTGGGACTTCCTCAGAACCACACAGGAGGCAAGCTAGATAATCCTCAGGCCTGGCCGCTGGCCTCTTCTGGGGGTTCTGGGTCCCTAGAAGGGCTGCTGGGCACAGGCCTCATCCTCAGAAACAGCTGACTGATTCTTCCTCTGTGAGAAGACCCTGAGCTGTGGCTGCCAGGAAAGATGCAGTTTCAAAAATTATTTTTCACTGTGGTTTAAAATAAAAGCAGCGAAACAGTTTCATGTTGGTGCCAGTGATGTTATCTCTGGCCAGACCTGCTCTTTCAATGTGAGGGATAATTAATTGAAAACCTTTCTCCCTCTTTTTTCCCCTCAACTTTAAGGGGAGATCAACACAAACTTCCCTCAACACACCACCCAGACCCTCACCCAAGTGAAAAGTCAGTACTTTCTTTAGGGGCCTGTAGTTCCTCTGGAGGTGGGAAAAGACCTTTGAAAAACTTATTGTATTTTCATTTTTATTGAGTTATTATACAATAGGTTGTACACATCTTCAGTGTACAGTTCAGTGAATTTTTTTGTTTATACCTGCACAACCCAGAGAAACACAGAATGTTTTCTAGCACCACCAAAGGCTTCCTTGTGCTTCCTCTCTCCTAATCAGTGCCCTCCTCCAAGTATAGCCACCATTCCAACCTTGACCACCATAAATTACTGTAGTTTTGCCCATTCTTGAACTTCACTGAAGTGACTTTAGTCAACATCGTGTCATTCTTTCCAGCTGTAGCACAGTGGTAGAGCTACTCCTTTTCATTGTTGTGTCATATTCCATTTAAAAATATTCTACAATTTATTTCTCCATTCTACTGCTGATGTACATTTGAGATGTTTCCACTTTTTAGCTAATAGAATAAAGCTTCTCTGAACATTCTTGTACTCATGTTTTGGTGAGCATGCTTGCATTTCTGTTGATGCTGTGAAATTGCTGACCTATAGCATATACATATTTAGCTTTCACAGTTACTGCCAATTTCCCAAATAAATATTTTTTGAGACAATATATTTTTGAGACAATGTCCCACTCTGCTGCCTGCACTGGAGTACAGTGGCTTGATCATAGCTCATGATAGCCTTGAACTCTTGAACTTCTGGGATCAAGCGATCCTCCTGCCTCAGTCTCCCAAGTAGCTAGGACCACAGGTGTATGCCACCATGCCCACTGACTTTTCAATTTTTTGTAGAGATGGGGTCCTCATTATTGCCTAGGCTGCTCTTGAACTCCTAGCCTCAACTGATCCTCCTGCCTTGGCCTCACAAAGTGCTAGGATTACATGTGTGAGCCACTAGGCCTGGCTAAAAAATCTTTTATTAACCACATTCCTGCTGGTTTTCTTGCCTTTTGTAGATACAGTTTATGGACTAGACACTGGATCTCACCTCTCCCTTCCCATCATCACTGCCTGCGGTCCAAACACCCTCATCGATATTGGAAATTATTTTCTACATTGTTCACTCTTGGCTAATTGCCCACATCCCCACAAGTGGATTATTGGGAAACAAACCCCCAATCCTACTAGTCAGGATTGACTCCAGGCTGGAGTCATACCTTATTCACAGGGCCATTGGGTTTTCCCTGGGGGAGCTGGACTTGGGCAGGCTGCAGTGAAATGTGCTCATCTTTTAGAGGAGAAATTAGCCAGTTTATCACTTGCTGGTCCCACATGCTGTCACAGCTGTGGAGGGGCTTCCTCCACTTCCAGCACCTCATCTTTGAGGGAATTAGCACAGAAAGGCCTGGTCCAACATGGCTGGTGTGTTGCCAGGGCATTGTCTGCAAGTCTTTTGCCTTAGGGCCTTTGGGAAGTCCCAAGGAAACTGTGACATGCTGCTGTCTTACATCAAGAGACTGGGTGGTGAGGCAGGAGGGAGACAGTGCCCTGGATATTGTCCTGGGTTATTTGGGGGTCTCAGTCCCATAGTCCATTCCCCACAATGTCCTAGTACATTCACTTTCCCAGCCCCTTTCAAATCTGCCTTGCCCTGATCCTGGCCCTCTCACTAAGGCAGACAATCATCTCAAATGCCCCGTGGGCCCTTGTCTCTAGACAGACCCCTCCTGCTTCTCAGCCACTCATTAATTTATTCCACAAATATTTACTGAGTGCCTACAAAGTGTCAAGAACTGTATCAGGCTCTGCAGGGAATCTAACCCTTGAGGAGCTTACATTTTAGGGGATTCATCTGTCTATGTCCCATATGGGCTGCCTTTTGGCACAGCATGAACTCCAAGCCTTTGGTCTGGCTGAAGACACTCCCCTACCTCTCTGGCCCTTGCAGCTCCCCACCCCCCAGACACCCCCAGCCTCACTGCTCACTGCCTGTGTCCTTCATAGCCACCCTGGCCCAGTAATATAAACCAGCCACAGCTCCCCTAACACTGTCTGCCCCCTTTGCCCAGAATGCCCCGGCTAACTGGCTGACATAACAGGGTAGACCAATGTCCAGTGGGAGGCAGAGAGCTCCTCCATGGGACACCCTCTTCCTCAATGCCTACTCTGGGGCTTGTCTGCCCCTCTCCTGGGCTACAGGGGTACACTGTCATCTGCTTTTCAGGGGACTGTGAGGGTCTCTGCTCTGAGCTACTGATCTGTCCCTCAGATCTGGAGAGGGCCCCTCACTGCATGGGGGCTGGCAGTGGCTATGGTCCAGGGTTTGATGAAAGGAAGCTTCTGTTAAACATTTATTTAAAAGAAATGCACATCAGCTGGGCATGGAGGCTCACACCTGTAATCCTAGCAGTCTGGGAAGCCGAGGTGGGTAGATTGCCTGAGCTCAGCAATTGGAGATCAGCTTGAGCAAAAGCAAGACCCTGTCTCTCTCTAAAAAAACAGTCAGGTGTTGTGGTGGGTGCCTGTTGTCCCAGCTAGTTGGGAGGCTGAGGCAAGAAGATCACTTAAGTCTGAGAGTCCGACATTACTGTGAGCTATGATGATACCAAGGCACTCAAACCCAAGGTGGCAGAATCAGAGTCTGTCTCAAAAATTTTTTAAAAATTAAAAATAAATAAGTACATAAATAAAATAAAAGAAATGCACAATGATTTCATGGAAGTCAGGATGGAAAGGCAATATCCAATTTCAAAGTTCAGAAAATGCTCCTTGGAGCAGAGATCAGCAGCAGACTATAAGTAGGTACCAAGCACACAGCCAGGAATATTGTTATCCTTATTCTTATCAACAACAGCATCTGAGAGGTGTGCCAAGAAGATGCCCTTGGGACCAGCCAGGAGCAGTGGTGGCTGAGAATCCAGCACCAGCACAGCTGCCAGCTCTTTTTCCCACTTCGTGGATTCGGTAACCATTTCAAAGGAAGCAGCAGGAGGGAGGGAAACCCAGCTCTCTGGCAGTGTGTCATACTTCCTTCAGCCCAGAGCTGGGGCAGCCCCAAGCTCTCCTAGTGGATGTCCTGGCACTTGTCCAGGCTTCTTCCTCCAGCCAGACTGGATAAGGGTGAGGTTATGTGCTGGGGGTGGGGCAGGGGAGGCCAGGGAAGCAGCAATTGGACTGGAGCCACAGTCAGAAACAACACAATAACAGGACACCTCATAGTTTCCCTATGTTGTTTCTGACTGGGGTCAGAAAGCTCTCCTCGACTGACCTCCACAGCCTTCAGGTTCTTTCTCCCACCTGTCTGTCTCTGGGGAAGTTCTGTGGGCCCCACTGAAGTCCTCAACTGAAATGGAAGCTCTGTCTCTCCCCAGAGCTAAGGGCAGGACTGTCAATCAGTCAGACTTTAACACCCTCCCTCTACCTGTCACAAATCCAAGCCCTGGAGATGCACACCAACCAGCACTGGAATCCAGGTAGAAATGAGAGGAGGCTGCAAGAGCCTCAAGCCACACCCTGGGCTATAGTCACACCAAAGGTTCTTGTACCTGTGGGGCTAAGGGACAGAGCAACACGGCCTTGAGCCCTGTGACTAAACAAAAATGGCCATGGGCCTGTGTCTCCTACTTATGATGAAACCCCATGGTAGGAAGGAGCATCTTCCTTCCCTTAGAATCCACTAGGCTGAAGGTCCAGGAGGCAGGAGTGATAGACAGACACAGCAGGCCCATGACAGTGACAGGCAAATAGACACAGCTTGGGCTCCTGGCAGTAACAGATAGATGGATGGAGACTGATAAACAAACTCAGCCAAGGGATTGGAAGGGACAGTTGGAGAGACAATCTGGAGACACTTTAAGCAACAAATTGATAGATAGAGGTAGATGGGCAGACTTTGAGCCCCTGACAGGGACAGAGACACAGCTGCAGACTGTGGTCAGGGTAAAAGTGATAATTATGGCCCTGAGCTCAGACCCAGATTGTGCCTACTCAGAGGTTCTTTCTCTTGGAGCTGTGATCAGAGGCTTTGAGGTACTTGAGACTCCTCTTTCTAGGGATATTATGTCCCTAACCCCACGAATCTCAGGAAAGATGTAGGCTATGGCCCTCACTGTCCTTGGAGCAGACTCAAGAATCAATCCATTCTCCTATCCCTTCCTCCAGTACCCCGTGGAGGCTGCACTATGGTGCTGCCATGACTGTCAAAGGATGCTTAGCTCCACTTGGCCACCTTCTCTCCTCACAAGCTCCACCCCCAACCCCCATGACCTCCAAGACCCAGAGACCTGATGGCCTAAAAAGTTTTGACCCAGAGGAAAGACTCCAGGCCAGATGAGGATGGGGTAATAGTTAGGGAATCTGAAGCTGACTTGAACACACTCTATCTAAGAACCCCCTGGGAAGTGGTGAGCCTTTCCTACTTTGAGGGGACCATTGTGCTGAAACCATAATCCAGGCTGGTGAGTTCCCTGGGAAGCAGACTCTGGGAGAGAGATTGGCATGCAGGACTGCTTGCGGAGGGGAGGAAGGAAGCAGGATTAAACAGAGGAAGAAACTGTATTGCAACACAAACAACCAAAGTCTCAGCTGACTGAAAGGAGAGTTCTAGAGCTGGGATGGTCTCCGTCATAGTTTTCCTACATTGGGAAAAAGAGGTCAAGCCTTTATGGCTTCATTTTGATCAGTAATTGAATGATCTTGGGTGTGGCAATTTTCTCGGGCCAAAGAAATCCCCTAAGGAGGGCTGAATACCAAGAGCTGTCTTTTAGCAGTGCTTGTAAGGTGGGGCAACAGGCCCTTGACTCCTGAACGGTGTTCTGAGCAGCACGCTGTGGCATCATCCACATCCACCACAGTCCACCCCTGCACTGTTCAGATCCACTTCTTTATATGATCACTTATGGGTTCTAGGAGCAGTTCCTTCAGGATTCCAGTGCCATGCTGTCAACAACTGGCTCTCCAAGAAAAAGAAAAAAAGTCTAAACTTTGATTTGTAACATTTGAAAACTGTCATGGTGTAAGTACACTCACTGCCACTGGTTTTCAAGTTACCAGTGGTTAAAAACAACAGAGCCTGGCAAAAGAGTTAGCAGTGGGCTCCCATGACCAGGCAGCTAGCTTCAGCACACCAGTGATTCCAATAGGCTTCTTCTCTTCCTGGGGGAAACTTGGGAGAAGAAGGCTAGTAATGAACTATAGTCCCTGCTGTTGCAGCTGATGTCAGGGCCACAACTGAGACTTATCACCTCCTCCTTGACATGCATACTACCTGTTCCAGATTCCCTCTTACCCTCAGTTGGCACTAGGCTCATCGTGGTGGCTCACTGGGGAGGAGCATGACCCAATCCCTTATGGCTGAGAGGTCTGATTCCTTCTCAGGTTGGGGTTGCTGCACTTGTCCATTACTTGTCAAACTTGGGGAGAGACTACCAAAAGCTTGCCAGGACTCAGAAATATGACAGGAGCTATTTTCCAAAAGGTGTCTAATTCTCCATTGCAGATGGTATGGCCTTGTTCCAGAACCCAAGGGACATAGTATATTTTCCCACCACTAATACCTTTAAAACCCCAGTACCTGATGATTCATATGGCCCACATGGCAAGGCTACTTGTATTACAGTCTGAAACTACCACAAAGCCCTTTCCTGCGTGGGGCTCCACTCAAGATGGCAGCTTTTGTGTCACTTCCAGGTATACAGTTCTCAGTAATATTCCCACATATGCAATAGGGTGCATCCACAACCCTAAAAGGCCTGCCAAACACTGCGCTTACTTCTTCTTGGCAGGAAGTATGAGATGTAGTAACTTTCCTGACATGCTCCATATCACTGGATGCCTAACTATTTGACTGATGTGGCAGACTTTGATGATTCATAGGGCTTATTTTCTGGGGTGCGTGTGTCTTACCATAGCCATCAATCTCATCTGATTGGCACAACATTATCAATACAGTAGGCTACTGTGATGTTCTGCTGGATGTTCAGATGATCCAGACCTCTCGGGACTGTATTATGACAGAGGGCAGGAGTTAACCTTGCCATGGAGATTTGAACTATTGTTTGTCCCAAGTAAGTGCAAACTATTTCTGATAGAGGTGGAAAAGAATGGCGTCACCAGATCAGTGACCACACAGTGTGCACTTGAGGCCACGTTAATCTATTCCAGTGAAGATACCCTATCTGGCAATCACAGTGGCTGCAACTAGGGCTACTGTTTGTTGAATTGGTATCAGCCTGTTGTCTTATTTCAGGATCTATGTGAGTTTTGCTGGTAAATTAAGATATGATGGACTCCATTTAGGTCTTTAATGGTGGCACCAGTTTCTGTCATCACCCTCTAACCCTGGAAGATGATACTGTTTTGGACATACTATTTTGGCTGGATGGGGAGAAGTTTTGGAGGCTTCAATCTGGCTTTCTTCACTATGATCACTCTTACCACACAGGCCAAAGACCCCATAAAGAGCTGTGCTAATTATCAAGTATGTTTATCTGATTTTATCACTTGGTGATAAAATAATAAACAGAGGGCCTGTTAGGAGCAGGACTCAGGCCAGGAATCTACTTATTACATGGCAGACATATCCCTCTACAGTCTGCCACAGCAACTCTGGCTACTTAGCATGAGCCATCCTTTTTCCATACTTCCAGGAGCCCTTCTACCAATGTATTTGCACTACCTCTTGGGACCTTGCCACAGTTATAAAAGCCACATTTTGGGAGAGTGCTCCCATATCCATAATCTCTTCTGTCTAAATTTCTGTTCCTTGGTCCAGAATCTGTGATCCTGAGCCCACCAGACTCGTGAGGGTTAGGTGTTACCCCCAGCCTCTATCATTTCAGAGTCCTAATTTCTCTACTGCTGTCAGTGAACGCAGTTCTATAATAATTCCTACGGTCAGTCCTGGCCTACAGAGAACAGCTACCACTGTACTTCTTGGTGACACTGGTACCCAGCATATTTCTTAATTGTTTGGGTATCTTTTGGGCCCTTAGGTGATCTATCTGGCTAATTCTGGCTACTTCACTTAGTATGGGCCATCCTTTTTTCTATGCTTCTAGGAGCCATTCTAATAATATATTTGTATCATCTCTTGGGGTCTTGCCCCAGTTTTAAATAACGTATCCCGATTATTTTGTCCAAGTTTCTTTTCTTCTCCCTTAGTCCAAAATCCAGTCCTGTGCATACTCTTTTAGCTCCTACTAGTCACTGACGGCTAGGCCTGCATTTCCTCTGAGGTAAGTGCTTTTCTCTTTTAGCAGGTTCAGTGTCTCTGGCAGGGTTATGTTGTGACTGACTGTAGTTACTGGCTTATCAGCCAAGAGGTAAAGTGGGATCAGATCCCAGGAGAATGACAAAACATGTCCTGCAGGACAGAAGTCTCTGCACTATCTTCTTATAAAGTGGCAGGCAAGTTCTAGCTTTTAATAGAGACAAATGGGCCACTTCTGTAGGCCCAGAGTACTTAGAGCAGCATTTTACAACTGTTTTTTAATCTCACAGCACACCTAAACCTATAGTTAAACTTCCATGGCACACTTAAATTATATTGACCAAAAAAGAATAAAAGAGTAAAAGAAAGAATACACTTACTGTGCTTTGAACTTCTTTTGGAAATAATCTAATTGGCTCGGCACCTGTGGCTCAATCAGCTAAGGCGCCAGCCATGTACACCTAAGGTGGCGGGTTCGAATCCCCAGCCCGGGCCCGCCAAACAACAATGATGGCTGCAACCAAAAAATGGCCGGGCGTTGTGGCAGGCGCCTGTGGTCCCAGCTACTTGGGAGG
>CAUYQV010079559.1:0-30596 GCA_963574575.1 Galagoides demidoff
GGAGCCACTGTGCAGGCTCCCACAAGGCTGCAGTCCCATCCTCAGTAATGACCCCAGGTCTGGTCACCAGGAGCGCCCCACTGCACTTGCTGCCACAGGGAGCAGTTGGGTTCTGCCGTTCTGCTCCTGACCACGCATTGCTACCTGCTCAGCCTACACCAGACCAAACAGGACCAAAGAATGAAATTATAAAAATATTTGGAACAATTTTAAATAAGGAATCATATTTCAAAGAAACCTAGGGAGAGATGTGACATTAATATTTTTGAGCTTAAATTTGCATGTAGCTTTAGTACAATATACTTAGTTCGATAACATGAACAATATTTGAAAGGAAAACAAAGAGACAATAGTCAAAGATAAGCTATAGTATACTACAAAATAATAGTTGGAGAGAAGGGAACACTTCTGCACTGCTGGTGGGGATGAAAACTAATACATCCCTTCTGGAAAGAAGTTTGGAGAACACTTAGGGAACTAAAAGTAGACCTGTCATTCAATCCTGCAATTCCTCTACTAGGTATATATCCAGATGACAAAAAATTGCTCTACAACAAAGACATTTATTTACACAAGAATGTTTATTGCAGCCCAGTTTATAATTGCCAAGTCATGAAAGCAGCTCAAGTGCCCATCAATCCATGAATGAATTAACAAACTGCGGTATATGTATACCATGGAATATTATGCAGCCACAAAAAGATGGAGATTTCACCTCTTTTATGTTCACATGGCTGGAGTTGGATCATATTCTTAGTAAGGTATCTCAAGAATGGAAAAAAAATACCCAATGTACTCAATACTATTATGAAGTCAATATATAACCACCCACACTTTCATATGAAAGATAAAACACAGTTATAGCCCAGAAAGGAGAGAAGAGGACGTTGGGTGGGGGGATGGGTGGAGGGAGTGTAATCGGTCGTACCTCACCTACTGTGTGTATTGCAAGCATATGTATCTAATTAAAAGTAGAGGATAAATGTCTAAACACAATTGAATAAGTGAGGTAAATAATATGTCGACCAGTTTGATGTGAACATTCTAGATTGTATAGAGTCAGCACATTGTACGACATAATTGCAGTAATGTACACAGTTATGATCAAAAAAACATGCAGTCTTCTAGTGTGAAATACTGCTCAGACATCTTGCAAGATACAATGTACTAAGTCTACTTCCAATGTATTCTTAGTTGAGGAATTTAGCTGTGTTCAATGCATTCATAGGAGGGACAGAAAGGATTGGATTGTGACAGTCAGTTGAAGTTTATAATGCCTGCCAGTGACATAGGTTGGACTTGAATCTTCCAGATACCTTCTCAGATGGGTACCTACTCACATTCTGCCATCGGCTTCAATATGAAGTTCACTATTTGTGAAGGTATATTTTTAGATTTAACAGCTATTAAGTTATTCTTTTTTTTATTAAATGATAGCCGTATACATTAATGCAAACATGGGGTACAGGGTAGTGTTTTCATATACAATTTGAAATACTTTCATCAAGCTGGTTAACATAGACTTCATGTCATTTACTTAGTCATTGTGTCAAAACATTTGTACTCTAGTTCTAAAAAAGTTCACCTGCTTAGGACACGGATGTCTTCAATCCACTTCACTGAAGCCCTCAAGCCCAGAACAGGCACAGGAGCTGTGCAGATTCAGTGGGTTGTGTGTGTCGTCTTAGTGCCCTGTACCAATGGAAGGTTAGGTGCTGAGGGCAGTGCAGTATTTAAAGGGGGACCTTGGTTATGCCCAGTGCCCTCTTCCCCATCTGCCTCTCCAGCAGGTGCAGTGTTAACTCACTCGCCACACATTCCCATGAAATGGTTTAAGCCGATGTGGAGGCACAAGTCTCTGCAGGTCAAACCTCAGAACATTAAGCAGAAGGCCACCTCATCAGCCTGAGAGAGTGTCCTACTGCAGGAGGACCCCAGCTTTGCGGGGACACAGTCTTACCCTGCTCCAGGCTCAGGGTCTTTTGAACCCTGTCTCCAGGGTGGTTGAGACTCAGCAAAACTGGCTTCCATCTCCCCTAGGAACAAACAGGGAGTTTAAGTGATTCCATGCAGAACACCAAGGCCCTGGTTAGAAGAAAGATCATCCCTGTTCCAAGAACAGTCAGAAACTTTGGAAGTGCTTGCTTCAGGACCACACTGGAGAACCTGAGGAAGAAGTTAGAGGATCTCCCAGGTACGATGCCCTCAATACTCACAAGGCTGTGCACAGCATGTTCCTTAGACTCAGGAGACAAAACTGAGCGTGCCCTGCTCCTAGGCATTCCAGGGAACTCTGCCTTGAGGCTCAGTCATTGCCACTTTTTTGCTTTTCCCAAAAGCAGTCAACTTGATTACAGAGTTTCCACCTCATCCTTTGAGATAATGCAAAGCTAACCCCGAACCAGAAGTGGCCAATAGGGTGAGTTTCCAAGAGTCACGCATTGGCCAGTTAAGCTGTACATCCAGGTTTTGTGAACAAAGTCTCCGCTAGGGCAGTGACTTCTTGCAGTTAGGTCTCTACTCAGGTTGTTCCCTGTGACACCTTTTCACTGTTCTGGGGCCAGGACTCTGAGGTCAGCTCTCTTTTCTATTTGGAAACTGTTCCATCTCCTCTCAGATGGGAGAGCGTGCAAACTGGGCAAGGGTGACATAGAGGCTCAGGTTAGTCTGAGTCCAAGGTGAGGATGACAGTCTAGGGAAGGTCCTGATTTTTCCCCATTGTGCTCACCATCTGTCCTCATTAGCTGTGTGGGTTTGACTTTTTAAAATCTCTTCCACATCCATGCACTATGAGCATTCCACGCTGTCTTTTATGGCCTGTGTACTTTCATGTTTTGATTGTTCTGAGTTATGACTCGGGACCCATACTGTAATGCTTACTCTCATTCCCACTAATGAGCATGAGTTATTGCCCCCAGACACCAAGTGGCTCCAGGAGCTAGGTCAGGCATTAACCCAACAAATGTTGCTGGGGCCAGATGAAACCCTTGCTGAGGTTTGTAGAACCATGTCTAGACACAGGTTCCAAAAATCCAAGGCCAACTATTTCTATTTCAGACTGGAAGTCCAGCAGATAGACCCTGTCAACCTGAAGCTAAAAACTCAATATGCTATACTTCACCTTACCCCCCACTGATTGGCAGTCCCTTGGAGGGGGATACCAATGTGAGACTCCTTTCCAAGTCCAGTTCTTGCTACTCTTATTTCTTGATTTTTAAAACTATTTCCTCCAACCCTCTTAATGTCTAGTGAACTTTAAGGCTGGAAAACATGTTCTGCTAAAAAGAGTCGATAGTGGATTGTTTTGCATCAAGTGGGCATGATAGGCATGGTTAATTCATTCACCCAAGATCAGATATCAAGTCCAAGATTTGTTTTCTTTTCCCTTCAGGATGAGTAATCTCTACCTGATGTTTGTGTCCATCTAGACCACATTCCACACAAGCAGGGACAGTCCTATACCCCAACCTCAGCCCCAAGAGGATTAGGGGCATAGCCGTGTGCAGTAACCTGTTACTATGAGTTACTCCACTGTAACATGCCCAGGCTTCGAGAGACTCGCGACTGTTGTGCTTTTGTATCCTATTCTACAAGTTTATCTAAGGCAACAGCCTCTTGAGGGCAGAGGGAGAAGTTAGGCTTCAGTAGATTTGTTGCCAGTCCTGATTTAGTAATTTATCTCAGACTTTGTAGTCTCAGATTGACATGCAAAACTGGATCTGAATACAATGTCCAAAGCATTGAGTTTTCATGCAAGTAGACACCTGAGCAAGCAGTCCTCAAGAGCCAGCCTTGGTCATTGTTACCCTCAGCAACAGCCTTCATAACCTCCTGATCACTAGGGGTCTAGAATGAGTCTGATGTACTGTGATGCTCTGATCAAATATCTACAGTCACCCAGTGGGACCTGGTGGTCAGTGGGGCACAGTAGTCCCGAAGAGCTGAAAGAACCCCATACAAGTTTGGGGTATTATTTATTACAGGAATGAATTATCAAGATTCCATAGGAATTAAAACCAATTAGCCTTAAGATGAGAAATTTAGGTCGGCGTCACTCAAAAGAGCTTAGAAGAAATCAATGTCTTACCATGTACCACATGTAATTCAAGAGACTGAAGGTAGGCAGGTATTCCTTTTATTGAAGTTCTGAGACAAGTGACTTGGGCTAAGATACATGATCAGTAACAAGACCCAGACTGCAACACATCTGAAGGTCAGTCCACATCTTCTCTAAGACTCCTTTATACCAAGGGAACAGGAAGACAGTGACCTCACAGAGGTTATACAGATTGTTTCCCCAGAACTTTATGGACCCAAGACACCTTTACCTTTGCCTTGACACCTTTCCTGTCTCCAACCTCTCATTTGCATTGAGCTTAGGAAGGAGAGAGACTCACAGCCTAGCCTACTCCACAGAAGGGATGATCAGATAGTTGCCAGGCTGATAGAGCCACTGTTCCAGGAAATAGCAGGGGAGAGAATTGAGAACTTAAGCTTATACAAGTGTCTGTGGTAAAAGGATTTTTTCCTTGCCTTCCTAGAGAATACCAAGCGGGTATATACATCACAACTGACAGCACCACACGCTCTAGTTCTGTTATAGGCACTGGGTACAGTGAAGCCAAGATCCCTGTCCTCAGGGAGGCTAGCATGGCATAAGGTCATAGGCATGGTAGGCGGCATGTGACGGCCAGGACTTCCACCCCATGGGTAGAATGCCCCGTGTAAATCCTGTATGAGAGTGTTCCTGTGCTTTGCTATATAATGGAACAGAATTATCCTGGGTGAGCCTGATGCAACCAGTTACATGAGCCCTTCACAGGAGCTCCTAGACACAGGAAAGTGACTCGAAGCATGAGGATTAAATGAACCATTCCTGGCTTGAAGGTGGAGGGGGCCACATGCATGACAAGTCACATTGGCAGCCTTTAAGGACCAGACAGCCCCCAATGGACAGTCATCAAGGAAGAGATGTCAGTCCTATGTTAAGAACTGAGTTATACGAACAAGAATAAGCTTGAAAGCTTACATACCGAAGAGCCTTCAGATAAGGCAGGCCCATCTGCATATTGGTGTCAGCCCTATGATACCAGAGCAGAGGGCTAGCCACTGCCTGGCTTACTGGTCCCATACATAGACGTCTGAGCTGGTGGGTATGCAGTAGACTAGAACAAGCTGTATAGCCACAACCTTATTTGTGCTGTCATCACGTCGAGCACCCTACACAGAGACCCTAAGCTTGGTCCTGGGGATTTCTGGCAGCCCCTCAACGTCTCCAGGTTGGTACATTTCAGTCTCTGTCATTCTGTCAGATAGGTAAGTCAGGTGCTTGAAGCAATGGCTTAACAAGGCTCACTGGACCAGGGATGAACTGGGTCGATTCATGCAGCTGAGGTTGGAAATTGTCAACATGGATTTAGAGGGCCCTCTCTTAAGTGACCTGCAGCCAGGATCTGTTCATTGAAACTGTCACTTGGCCTGTGTAAACACCTTATAGTTGGCATCTGGCTATTCTGAGCCAGGCTTACTGCACTGATACCAGTTTCTACCATTAAGAAATAAATCAGAACCTTGGGCTATGTTGAGGCAAATTCCCTTGGTAAAGACTGTCTTAGACCAGGAAGAAAGCCTTACACTGAAGGCTCGACATTGGAGTGCCTACTACAGGAGAGTAGCATTAATCCAGTTCACCACTAAGGATTATCCTGAGAATGTCTTGGACAGGAGAGCTTGTCTGATATGGAGATTCAAGTTGAGATACACACATTCCATGAAGATGGAAACAAATGAAGCCCTCCCAGCAACACCAATAAGCCGGCAAGTTGAAAACACATGTGTGCAGCTTTAATTTTACCTCTTGTTTTTGGTGTCCCTTGGGTTCAGTAGGAAGGGCCCTTTTGTGGGTGGAAAGGCAAGTAGACAGTTGAAAGCCCAACGCTGGTGGAGGGAGCAAAAACTGCCTTCCAGAGAAGCAGCAGCTAACACCTTGCTCATGGAACAGACTAGGACAGCCAAGATTTGAGAAGTTCTCGTGTCCTGAGGACAGGATTTGGGCTGACATAAAGTGACTAAACATAGAAGCATGTGAGCTTGAGCGTATATTATCCCCGGAGCATCTCCCTGACCTACAAGGGAATCACTAAGGCACACTTTCCTCACTTGGCAGGCGTGGTCCTGAGTCTTCCCCATGTTCCCTCCATTCTAGAATACACTTCAGAATCCTTTTTTTTTTTTTTTTTTGCAGTTTTTGACTAGGGCTGGGTTTGAACTCACCACCTCTGCTATGTGGGGCCGGCGCCCTACTCCTTTGAGCCACAGGCACTGCCCTACACTGCAGAATCTTGTGCTTGACTGCCTTGCTTCTGGTGCCCACCAGCTATGCTGATAAACCAATGGCCCATCAGCATTCAGGTCCACCTGGTGATGACACATGATCATCTATACCATGACTAGAGGGAGAGTTGTCATCACCCCATGTAGGGTTTAGTGTCCTAAGTATTCTTGCACAATTACAGTCATGCCTGGCATGACTCCCACCCTCTTTCCCCAGCTCCCTTGGGCTCAGGACAGTCTTATTTCTTTGTATCAGGCTCTCTTCCATCTTGTCTCCAGGTCTGCTCAGAGATTTCAGGGATTTGAATGAGGTGAGCTCTTGTCTGAGGTCAGGGGATTGGGAGACTGCACGCAGGAGACTGCCTCTGAGGGTCTCCCAGAAGAGAGTCCATTGTCTTTGAAAGGGTTAGTCTACAGCTGCTACCCACCTCCTTTCCCCAGTTAGGTCTGGTCTGAGGCTGAGACTTTTGTAGCTGGTACGTGGTGCAGCCTTGCTAAGTCCTGGAACGATATGAAAGCAGATGCCTTTGTAGACCCCAGTGTAGGGCAAATCTCAGGTGAAGGGCTGGAAGACTAGCTCAAGAACACTGAGTTGGATTCAGTCCTGCATGCTGCCTCTGCCAAAACCCAGGTGTGCAAGCCCTTGTACCTCGTACTGGTCATTTCGATTTCTAGATGACACTTCATTGTGTAGACAGCTGCCCAGTCCCCTTTCCCTAATTCTCAATGCCATGCCAGGATTGATCACTGAGGGTATGAATTATTTATCTCTAATGGAAATAAAGTTACTTGAGGCATCAGCAAATCAATTAGCACAGATGTTTCATAAGGGTCTTCTTAGGCAAGAGTAGGAAGGTTAATGAAGGGGAGGGGAAGAAAAGGAGGACCTGAAAATTGAGCAATTATTGCTGACCCGGGTCAGAATCTGGGCTGATAGGCCTAACTCAGATCTTAAATAATTCCCCTTTGTCTCAGGGTAAGCCTCAGTTTCCCCTATTTATGAAAGGGGAGGAGGAAAATTTTACTAAGTGATCCAAGTACCTTTCCAGCCCTTGTCTTTTTAAATTAAAAAGACTTAATCCGAGAAATTAAAAGCAAAACCTCTCTAAGATGTCACCTAACCCCAGCAAGATTAACCCGCATCACAAAGTCCCAAAACACCAGATGCTGACATGGATGTGGAGAGAAGGGAACACTGCTACACTGCTGGTGGGATTGCAAACTCATATGGCCCTTTGGGAGAACAGTATGCAGAATCCTCAAGATCTAACAGTAGACCTTCCACAGAGGGAGGGTTAGTGGGGGGACCACACCTATGGAGCATATTGCAAGTACAAGTTGGATCTATCAGGCGTAGAACACAAATGTCTTAATCCTGTAATTGGGTAAACGAGGTGAAGGCTATGTTGATTAGTAGGATGTAAGCACTCCAATTTGTATAAATAATCAACACATTGAATCTTATAATGGCATAAATGTATTTATGATCTATGTACAAATCTATGTAAAATAATAATAATAAAAGTAGACCTTCCATTTGACCCTGAAATCCCATTACTAGGTCTCTACCCAGAAGAGCAAAAATCATTTGCCACAAAGACATTTGCACTAGAAGGTTTATTACAGCTAAACTCATAATTGCCAAGTCATGGAAGCAACGTAAGTGCCCATCAGTCCCATGCATGATCAGTAAACTGTGGTACAAGTATGCCGTGGATTATTCAGCTATTAAAAAATGGCTGGAGACTTTACATCTTTTACATTTACTTGCATGGAGCTGAAACACATTTTTCTTAGCAAAGTATATAGCAAGAATGGAAAAATAAATATCCAATGTACTCAATACTAATATGAAACCAATATTTAAACAATTACATGTCATTTTTATACTTGGCTTAATAAAGTATGGGCAGCTGTGTAGAAATATGATTGGACAAAAAAGGGCTATGATCTAACATGACCAGGCTGAGTGGAGAAACTCAGTAAGGCCTTTCTTTGTGTCCTGATTCTTCTTGGCCTGGCTAAGCATGCATTCTTTTCTTCTAGGTGTGGAAGACAGAGCCTTTTCTGGAACCAAGATCTTATAGCCGATAGTCAAACAAAGTAGTTCAGATAAAACATAATTTTAGGTTTTGTGCGTGACTTGGGGGAAAAGGGATTCTAGCTTTTATGACCTGCCCTGGGGAAGAGGAAATCTAGCTTCTATGGCTAGTCTCAGGGAAGAATGGTACTAAGGCAGGCGGACAGGAGAAGGTCAGAGCATAACTTTTGCTTCTCAGGCCTTCATTTTGGGGTACAGTTTTCTGAGCTCCACCATTCTCTAGCATAAAACATTTCCTTGAAATTCAGATATTGGGATGGTGGATAATTTTATCAGCCATGTAATTAAGCAATAAGCCAGAAAAGGAAGATTGAAAAAGAGTGAGTGCAGCCATTTGACAGATACCCCTCCACCCGCCTGAAGGAGGAAGTCACCAGCAAGTTGCTGGCCCATGACCCCCCCACCAAAGGATGGACAATTACTAAACCAGATGTCTGACAAACTGTTTCCACTCACATTTATGTGACAGCCATATATGATTAAGTTTTGTGGCCTGATGACAAGTCTATAGTGGTCACTTGTGGCTGTTTCTCAATAGAATTTTTGAAAATTTAAAAACATTACCATTACCCCATAAGGAGTCCCCCCCTGCTTGAGTGAGGACCCCTACTCTATCTATGAGGTGGGATCTGTTGTTTGTCTTCATCTCAACAAGTGTTTCTGTCACTCTTTGGCTCACACTTGAATTCTTTCTTGTGTGAAGCAAAGAACCCACTTGGTAAGTTCGGGGCTTTCCTCTCTGTTTTGGGACACCCTCTGCATAATTTGAAACAGTTTTCTGGCCTTGAAAATAAGCCAGTCCAGTTTAAACAGTCTTTATTTTGGGCAGTGGCATTTTTAAATGGGCTTTTATCAAAGTTCAGGTCTGTATATGATTTAAGAAATCAGATATTTAGTAAGAGGTATTAATCGTGGAAACACAGTAAAAACAAATAGTAATGATACAAGAGAAGACTTTCAGATGTTAAGCTTGAAGCATCTATAGATGAATTGAAAATATGTAGTAGTAATATGAATTTTTTTTCTGGTTTTTAGTGTGTATTGGGTATCCCAGAAAATTGTTTGAGAAGTCTGTTTATCAGCAGGCACAAGGTCTGTTTATATATAATTTTTTTTTAAGTCTAAACTATCCAGCTTTAGATTGTAGGGCTTTAAGAAAAGCACAGCTTTAATTTCTAGCAATTCCAAGTCAGAAACATGGGGAAAAATCTGAAAACATTAGTTTGGAGACTTGAAGCTAGAAAATATTTAGTTTAGTCCAAACTGTAGGAAAGTACCTAAATGATAATTAGTTATATTTTTAAGATTTTGTTTTGTTTCTATTATGAGAATATTACAGTGAACAGGAAAGAAATAGAATAAAAACATCTTTCTATATGTCTGTCACTATTGTCTTCGGGGCCCCTCCCTCTTCTCTCATCTATTCACATGACTAAAAATTATGCACTTAAACATATTGAAAACCATGCTTGATTACGTGGAGAGAATAATAAATAAATTTCTTAGTTGTAGACTATCCTAACAGAACATTTGTATTTGTGTGTGGTTTCCTATATGTGCATGGAAGCCCGTATGCCCATGGGCAAGAGAACAATAAAAAACATACACACACAATATTAGGATGTTTCAGTCAAAGTAGAGCCATGGCAGGCCTGGATTCTGAATGCTGGGCTCAGAGAAGTCTTCGAGCAGCATGCGACATTCCAATTGAAACTAGAGCCAGGAATAAGATGCCTTCCTCCTGAACAAGGTGGGAGATATGAAGTAACACCATGAGCGGTAGCTAGAAATGTGGTGGAAACGTGTGGTATGTTCACTAGATGTCCAATATTTGAGGTTTGGATTGATCATAATCCTAGAAAAAAGAAATTATTGGATTTAAATTATAAAAGGGCTTACATTATTTGCTAAGAAATTTGATCTCTGTTTTCTAAGCAGTTTAAAAATATGGAGGATATAAAGAATGTAAATGACATAATCAGACCTGTGTGTGTGTAGGGGGGAAACTTTGACAAAAATATCTAGAATGAATTGGAGAGAGAAGAGGGATTTGGGAGAAAAGTTAAATGCTATTAAATTTTTTGCATAGTGTAAAGTGATCAAGAAGTAGTCTAAGTGGGAGTGGATTGATAAACCAAAAAGGTTCGTTAGTAATTGTTTGAAAGCTTAATTGAAATTTGTGACTGAACTGACCACAAAAATATAAATATATATACCTGCTGCTTGCAAATATGTCCTTCACTGGTAATCTTTTTTTAAAATCTAATTTTTACACATTTATAATTTATAGTCAATTGACTATATATTAGAAGCATGCTGTATTAATAGACAACTATGTAGTTATAATAATTATAAATAAAAATTTAAAAATTCATTGTTTTATTGAGTGTTGAATTTGTAATAAGACAGATAATAATGCCTGTGGTAATATTTCAAAACTATGTACATGTCAATATGTTATTTACAGTAGTTTAAAGTACAATCTTATAACTTGTTTGTAAGAGTTTTTTTTTTTTTTGAGGCAGAGTCTCACTCTATCAGCCAGGCTAGAGAGCAATGGTATCATCATAGCTCATTGCAACCTGAAATTCCTGGGCTCAGTGATCCTCCTATCTCAGCCTCCTGAGCAACTGAGGCTCTACGTGGGTGATACTATGCCCAGTTAACTTAACACATCCTTAGTCGGCAAAACATGTCTCTTAATTCAAATAGCGTTTCATTTTCACTGCAGAGGCTAATGTTCCTTTGTTTCACATATGTTGAGGTACAATGCTGATAGCAAAGCCAAAAAGCAAAGTTGCCTGTCAGGATGAGGGGGAGTTTATAATCTTTCTCTGCTTCCTTATGCTGTGTGGTCAGTACTATAAGGTGTGATTTCAAAAATATTGATGAGAAACTTAAATTGTCTCAAATAGAAGACAATTTGTCACAAAAGCGCAAGGCAGTAGTCTCGAGAGGCTGTGTTGCCTCTTGGCAATTGATTCTTTTTGGACTAGCATTTGTTAGAGGTAGCACTGGTAATAGTTTCTTCCCAGAGATAGTTTACAATTTCTCAAACATATTTATTACATCATAGGTGACAAATAATATCCAAAAGGAAGACTAATGAAAAAGCAAACAGTGTCCTTATCAATGTGTAGTTCTTGATTTAGATTTAGGATGTCATCAGTAGAACATTGGCACAATAAAGCATTAGTTCTAAATGGAACAAAGTATATGTTAAAGGCTTTGGAGACTCAGAAAATAAGATAAAACATGCCTTAAACTATAGCAAGTGTTATTTTCATTCCCCCAAAGTGCAATAATTTATTGTGATAGTTTAAGACAGTTTTCTGTTTTGAAAAGGAAATCCAACATGCTAAAGGTTTTATATTTTCTTCACTCTTTCTTAACTTTCACTGAGCAGAATCAGTGTTCTTGGTGCAGTCACAGTCATTTCCACTTTTAGAGGTCAAACATAAGCGCCTGTTTCCTTCCTTTTTATCCTATTCTACATAGAACTGGTTATCTTCACTTCAGTAAAAATATTTCAATGGAAATGAACATTTCCCAGGGTAGTTATTGTTCCTCTTGAGAGTCTAATACTGTCAGTCTACATTTCCCTGTAAGGTTTGTGGTGGCTTAAGCCTTTTGGCATTGGGCTTATATGCAATATGATATCCCTTTGTGATGTTGCAAACATGCCGTGGCAATTTATGCATTTTTGTCGAGACACTGGAGGATTGTTCTTTGGTTGGCCTTGGACCAACCAGTCATCTTTCCTTTCTCGCTTTTCTCAAACATGACTGTAGAATGTGCTGGGAATGTAACATCCTAATATAAGGAAGTATTGAAATAGCCCATAGTCTGTTTCATTCTCCCAAGAAACAGGGAATCCTTGGAGGTTTTATTACAGTGTGTTGTTTATCAAAGTATAAAACCCAGGGCAAGCTGCTTTCCTGGGTGTGCTGCCTCAGCCGTGACACAGGTGGGATGCAAGTGGGACACACAGGTGAGACTTTTTCCAGCTCTGGTTATATTCCTGGGATCACCACAAAATGAATCTTAGGTTTCTTTTCTCCCTTGCAGCCCATTTATAAGTAATAAACCTGTTTTTTGTATAACCTTTGTATGCTCATGTTCTGTTTCACCAGACTCAGACAAATTGGTAACCAGTGCACAGTGAACCTGATTCACACACACACCTACATAGACTGATATTGATATTCTAAGCCCAGTAATAAATTGTGTTTGCTTTAAAAAAACTTTTACTCACAGTGTTTTATTTCCTTTTTTTGTTTTGAGACAGAGAATCACTCTGTTGAACTAGTTAGAGTGCCATGATGTATGAATTCACAGCAACCTCAAACTCTTGGGCTCAAGTGATCCTCTTGCCTCAGCCTCCTGAGTAGCTGAGACTGCAGGTGCCCAGAACAATGCCCAGCTAGTTTTTGTATTTTTAGTAGAGATGAGTTCTCACTCTTGCTTAGGCTGGTCTTGAACTCTTGAGCTCAAGAAATCCTACCTACCTCAGCCTCCCACAGTGCTAGGATTACAGGCATGAGCCACCACGCCCGGTGTTTTAATGTAAAGAACATAATAGCTAGTCTTATTTTCAGCCTAAGTTTGTACATGATGCCAATCATGTCAAATATCTCTCTGCTCTATAATACAGATATAATTTTCATAAATTTTATTAGATTCTTGTAATAATTATGAGTTTAAACATAAGCTTTAAAAGAGAAACAGTCTCAGAATGTGGCCGAAATATATATTTTTCTTTATGGTGTATCTTATTTTCTTGGTTAACATAAGCCACATTTTTTTTATGATTTCACAAAGTCCCAGTACTCACTTAGAATTCAAAGCCATTGATATGGTTTGAATATTTTTGCCATAAAACCTATTTTGGAAGCTTAATCCCTGGTGCAACAGTGTTGGGAGGGGGAGCCTAATGGACGATGTTTAGATAATGAGGGTTTTACACTCATGAATAGATTGATGCCAGTAGGAAAAGGGCTTGAGGCTGTGACTTCACTCTCTTGCTCTTTCCTGGCCCTCTCTGTTCCATTTAACCATGGGATGGGGCAGTGAGAAGGTTCTCATCCACTGTCAGATCATCAAGCTGGGACTTCTGCACCTTTAGAAATCTGAACCAAAACATTTCTGTTCATTACGAATTACCCATATTCTGTTACAGCAACACAACATGGACAAGACAGATAGGGCATTCGTTAGACATTGCTCTGCTGAGAGTGACAAAGTGCTTGTAACAGACTGAGGGAATGTGATGAGGAGGAGTGTAGGCTCTGGACTCAGACTTCTGAAGCCCAAATCCCGGCTTTACCCCATAGGATGTGTGTGCAAATCACTTGGCCTGTTTAAGTTTTACTTTTCTCATTAGTAAAATGGAGATAATATTGCTGATTACACTGGGCTTTTCTTTTAATGCTTCATAGTATATCTTAATGTAAGTTTTTGATTCAGCACCTGAAGCATAGTAAGACCACCCTCCAAAACCTATGTATTAACAAAATAGTGAGTTCTAGAGGACTAGTTTGCTTAAATAGAAAAAAAATACAGGTATGATTTCCACATTCTGAAATCTATTTTTGCTTTACTAAAGATTTTAATATGAATTCATTGCAAAGTTATTTCAAAATTCTTAGCTTACATTATAATTTGAAATAACCCATTTAATCATTATACAGTTGATTACTGCTAGAATAATAACGATTAACAAACCACAGTGAAATTCTAGGTCTTGGTGCTTATATCACTGAGACCATAAAAATAATATAAGCGCTTAGCATCCATGCATTATTCATTGTTTTCTTTTCTCATTGGGGAACTAAACAAAGCTAGAACCAGGACTTGGAAGTTAAATCTTATCTTTTTAAGAACTCAACTCTGGAAATCTCCCTCTGATTTATAGTTTTCCTGTATACATCATCTGTTCCTCCTCCACACAAACAAACAGAAGACAAAACTGAAGCCACTAGTATACTCCCCTGCTGACGCCACACATGATTTTTTGACAGAGTAGTGGTAATTAATGACTTAAACTTCTTGACTATCATTCTCTACTTAATCCACTGTTTACTCTTTCTTATTTCCATTCCCACTTTGTTTTACCTCCATAAGAACATCAAGACGATATAGTAAACTAAAATTTTAACTTTTATTTTTCCTTTCCTTTGCCTTCTTCCGTATTTTCACACAATAAAATAGAAGATCCATGATGGTAGGCATTTAAGGGCATTTTCTTCACTGCTATATTTTCTACTTTTAGAGTATCACCTGAAAAAGAATACATATATGATGAGTATTTGTTGATTGAATAAAAACTGAAAGTTTGAGAATCTTCAAATAAAGTTTGACAAACTAAGGGAAGTTTAGCAGAACTGCTTACAGTCTGACATAAGAGCTTAGTAAAAATGGATGAAAACAATAAATTTCAATCTTTCCTTCACACTAAACATCAACTTTTTCAATGAACTGCTTTGTTGAATGTTCAAGGAGAAAAAAGAATAAGAGGAAATAGACATAAGAATGTTCATAAATATCTATGGTTAGAAACACGTTTTTAGAGATAACAACCAAAGCAAATAGATAATCATCAGAATGGGAAAAGACATTTGAATATTATGATTGGACAAAAGCTTGATAACTAGGATCTACAAAGAACTCAAATTAATCAACATTAAAAAAGTCAACAATTCCTTATATCAATGGACAAAAGAGATGAATAGAACTTTCTCTAAAGAAGATAGACAAGTGGTTAACAAACACATGAAAAAGATACTCATTGTCCCTAATTATCAGAGAAATGCAAATCAAAACCATCCTGAGATATCACCTAACTCAAGTGGGAATGACCCACATCACAAAATCTCAAAGCTGCAGATGCCGGCATGGATGTGGAGAGAAGAGAACACTTTTACACTGTTGGTGGGACTGCAAATTAATACAACCTTTGTGAAAGGAAGTATGGAGAACCCTCAAACAAGTCAAAGTAGACCTCCTATTTGACCCTGCAATCCCATTACTGGGCATCTACCCAGAAGAAAAAAAAAATCATTTTATCCTAAGGACATTTGCACTAGACTGTTTACCACAGCTCAATTTATAATTGCCAAAGTGTGGAAAAATCCTAAATGTCCACCAATGCAGCTTAATAAGCTGTGGTCTATGTATACCAAGGAATACTACTCAGCCACTAAAAAAGATGGAGACTTTACATCTTTTGTATTAACCTGGATGGAGTTGAAACACATTCTTCTAAGTAAAGCATCACAAGAGTGAAGAAGCAAGAATCCCATGTACTTAATTCCGGTATGAGGACAATTGATGACCTAGTACATGGTGAAAGGGGGAATGGGGGAGCAGAGAAGGGGGAAGGAGGGAAGAAGTCCAGGTTGCATTGTGTGTGACACACCTCTAGGACGCAGGACATAATTATAAGAGGGACTTTATCTAACAATCAATGTATTCTGGTTCTCTGTACCCTCAATGGATCCTCAGCAATAAAAAGGAAAAATTTAAAAGCTTTTTATTCATAAAAAGCAATTAAAATGACCTGAAATAAAAAGTCTTAAAGTTGAAATATTTTGAAGAAAATATTAATAGTTTTGATTGTATGAAATACATATTATATGCATTATGTGTGAGTATAACCTGTCCACATTTATACATATATATTTACAATCAAATTTAAAACCAAACAGAGTTTAATAACCCAAGAGAGGAAACTAAAATACCAGGAGAAGAGTTAGTAATGGATATTATTAGACAAGTTAGAAACACATTTATAAAATAGTTCTTGCAAAAAGTTGGGAAGATATAAATTTTGAGAATGTATTTTTGAAAAACAAGTTATCTATAGTTATTCCAAATCTGTTTCACTCTAGTCTTGTATGAAGTATTTCAGAAAAGAAAAAGGAGCACAGACATCACGTTTGTGCACACACACATTGACCAACAGACTCATAGTATTAAACAAAGCATATTGAAGACTTGCTGTTACTATTTTCCATCAGTAACTGTGGCTCTCATTTTTGAAATATGACTTGAGATCACCATTTTTACAAATGTTCTGATTCAAAATCTCAAGTGATTTTTCATCCTCCCTTCCCGTGCTACAGAACCAACTAACATACCATGTCACTTCCACTCTTGACGGGATTACACCTCTTCTACCCACACACCTGCCTTGGCCCTGGGGCAGCTGCTCATTACATCTTGGGGTCTTCTATTTATTTAAAAGTTGTTTCTCATTCTAAATTGCCCTAGCTCTGATTTTCCCTGCATATATTTGTTAAAATGAGCTTCTAAAGTTCACATTTTACTATTTCCTTCTCTCGTTCACAAACTCTAAAAATTGACTTATTCCCCACTCTAATCCTCAGTATTCCATCCTTGTGATGGGAGTTGCTGACCTGAGACTCTCAAGAATATGAACTTTCAGATTCAGTCACTTAGGTTGAAGAAAAAGGTGTATGTGTGTGAATTGTATTGTCTTCCCTTTGATTTTTAATCTCATACAAATGTGACGGTTGAGATTCTCCACATGCATTTCTCTGCCTGGCATCTGGAGTCCTCTTTGATAGGAATCTGTAATCTTTTGTTAGACTGATCTTCTATTTTTCCCTTCCAAAATCATTATCTTCTCTCTGAGACTTTAATATCTAAACTTACATGTAACAAAGACTTGATGAAAATATGTACTATTTTATATACATAGATGCGTAATGTTGAAAAATTCTCTTGGTGCTATTACATATTCAGCTCTAGAATCTTGACTTTTTGTGAGATGAGAGGGATCAGAAGGGCCATGTGAGAACTGAGGAAAGTGGAATTCAGACTGGTCCCTCACATTTGCAGAGTCTAGAACCCAAGTCCACATGAAAACACACACATTTATTAGCATCTTTTTATATGGGTCTAGTTCTTTGAATATTATCTCACTTTTTCATTGGAGCTTCATTTTACATTTTATAATACTGTCATAGGCATTATTCTATCATGACTTTTCAATGACTTAAAGGCTTAACAATAAAATATATACACAGGCTCGGCGCCTGTGGCTCAATCGGCTAAGGCACCAGACACATACACCTAAGGTGGCGGGTTCGAATCCCCAGCCTGGGCCCGCCAAACAACAATGATGGCTGCAACCAAAAAATGGCCGGGTGTTGTGGTGGGAGCCTGTGGTCCCAGCTACTTGGGAGGCCGAAGCAGAAGACTCGCTTGAACCCAGGAGTTGGAGGTTGCTATGAGCTGTGATGCCATGGCACTCTACCCAGGGGGATAGCTTGAGGTTCTGTCTCAAAAAAAAAAAAAAAAAATATATATATATATATATACACACACAATGCTCAATTTTAAATGTATTTTTATGAAAATGTGAATTAAACATGCATTTATAGACTAAAGATTATTTTAATTATACTTTTAATACACATTATTGTTGCCATGGATGGTGGCTCACACACCTGTAATCCTAACAAGCAGGGAGGATGAAACTGGTGGATTGCCCGAGTTCACAACTTGGAGATCAGTCTGAGCTAGAATAAAACCCCATCTTTTAAAGTAGCAGGGTGTTGTGCAGGTGCTTGAGGTCCCAGCTACTTGAGAGGCTGAGGCCAAAGGATCACTTGAGCCCAGGAGTTTGAGGTTGCTGTGAGCTATGAGACCACAGCACTCTGTCTCAAAAAAAAAAAAAAAATCATATTATTGTTTCAAATTTGTAAAATATGTCTGTTAAAATTAAAAGGCATTATATAACATAATTTAAATATAACATTTTACATAAAATTAGTTTTATTTAATACATTCAACTAAATGTTATTAAATATGTTATAAACATAACACTACATCCAACTCTAAACCTCAAAGTCATCTAGTTGACAATATAAAGAATGGGGATGCACTCATGCATACAATGTCTACAACATATAATTTCAAGAGTTAAGATGAATTGTTTAATGTTACAAACATACTTCAGTCTCCACTGTTGTGGAAACCATTTCTAATTCACGAGTTCCTCTGAAATCACAAATGGGAACATCAAGATAAACAAGAAAACAGATGTTTGGAAGTACTGGGAATCAATACCTAATTATGCAAGAATCTATTGCTTTCTTGCTGTCTGAGAAGAAGGGTTTGACAAGTTAATTAGTCTTTCCTCTTAATCTAAGCACATCCATCACTCAAATCCTACATACACTCTGAATCAATATCTATCTCTAACATTGGCAGGAATACAATATACAAACTTCATGACAGTCAGAAGCAGTTGTGTTTTGTTTTGAGCTCATTAGAGTCTTGTCCTATATGGAGGAGTGCTTCTTTAGAGCCTGAAAGGTATGATTACTACAACAGATGTTTTTATACAAGGTACCCTGCCCAGTGCTGAGTGCTATAGTCTCTGAAAGAAGCTCCTGTGTGCTCTTTAGTAAGAGTATCTTTCTGTTTGTACTTAGCAGTTGTGTCCTCAACCATTCTCAGTCTTTATGTCTCCGGTAGAAAGGCAGTACTAATGGAAGCAATCCAGAGGTTTCACAGATTCTTTGGAGGTTATTCTAATTCTTCATGGTAAGTTCATAACCTTCATTAAGTTACATAAGAAAAAAAATGACTTTTAACTTAAAGTAAATTTTGTCTTGTAAAGTCCAAGTCAAAAGTCTTGTAAAAAGTAGCTCCAGACCTTCCTAGTAGAAGGCTAGTATGTAATCTATCATGGCTGCAATAATCAGTTATTGACTAGATGAAGTTCATTGATTTAAACTTCTACAACTCAACAGACTCAATGAATGGAATCCTCCCCTGTCTTAACTTCAGTCCTTCCCCTATTTGGAGTCTGAGATTTATGGTTTGTTATCAAGAATGAATCCTGTGAGCATGATAACTCCTTTGCTTTTCTTTCACCCATTAGCTATATTCCTGATGAAAGCTCAACTGACATTCTTCTCTGTGTATGCATAAAAACAGGTAAACACTTCTAGAAGAACAAGCAAGCACACACGTGAAATGTCAACCAAGCTTACTTTAAATGAGAAATGTCAAGTAGACAAACCGTGCCCAGTGGTGCTGCACGTTTCCCTCCTAGGTTTGCTTTCTTACTCCAGAGCAAATGTTTCATATTTCCTGAGCCATTAACATCCCCTGTTCTTCTAATCAAATGATGGCATCATCTAATATCTTAAGGGGAGAAGAAAAATCACAGAATCTAATGTGTCATCTGGCTGATAACAACCAATGTCTGTCCTTCCTCTCTTGCTGGGTATGATTTGCCTCCCATGTTCAAATCTTTGAGCCTATCTGCATCACCTTCCCTTTTGCTATGGCAGGGACTCCACAAGTGTAATTTTCTCCTCTGCGGGAGAAATTCTTTCATGATACTTGATCAACCCCTCTCATATCAACGTGCTTTAGAGTCTTTCATCGCAAAACAAGAAAACAAGAAATTCTCGCTTTGTCTCATATTTCCTTTTACTACACCTTTTTTTCTTTCATTTTTTTTTCTTTTTATAACTACCCTTCAGAATAAAACTTGCAGAAGGGACAAAAAAACCAAAACCTCTCTACCTTACTATCTTCACTTTGATCTGTCCTATTTCTCCTTAACCAACTCCGTTGTATTTTCTGCTACAAAAATTCACCAAATGCTCTGGATCACGCTATTGAAGAAGATTTTTTTCCCTGCAATGTATGAGACCCCTTTGCTATTTTTATCTGTGTTAAAATTTTAATCCCCCTAAGAGAGTCTAGACCCCGCTATTCCTCAGTCCTCTATATAATGTAATATAATTCCATGATTTATGTTAACAGCTACATGTTAATGACCTCTCCTTATTGCTCCAGAGTTGCATACTATCTAATTACATGAATGTCTTGAAGGTTCAAACTTATTCTTAAAATAGAATACTTACTTCCCATCTTCACCACATACACAATAGCTGCTTTTTTTTCCTTCTTATCTCAAAAAATTATGCTGTAATATAAATTTTTAAAATCAAAGTATCTAGGAGTTTTCCTTTATCTTGTATATGTAAACCCATTTCATAAACAACACTGTATTCATGATATATGCTAAATTATTTAGGTCCATCTCTATATCCACCGTACTATTTCAAGTCATAATCATTTCTAAGCTAGACATTGCAAAAAAATTAGGCCTTTACTACTCAGATCTAAAACATTGATGGGTATCTCCTGAAAGTATGTGAAAAATGCAAGATTTCAGACTCTTCCCCAGACCTACTTCATCAGAATCTGAATCTTAATGAATTCCTTCTCCATGTGCCTTGTTGTGTGCATATTAAAATTTGAGATGGCCTGCTCTAGGAAATCTGACTCCTGCTTACCTCTTTGAACCCATTTATCAGATTTCACCTGTGACCTATGATATCTGTTGCGTTAAACGGCCAGGTTCTTTTTTTACATAGGATCACTGCAATGGTTTAGAATAGCGACCAGGGTTGTTCCCCTTCTCAGTGGCTGCATTCTTCTTGCTATTTAGGTCTGTGGCTGAGTCTTACCTATGAAGAGATATGGGATATAATTTTAATGTCTCTCAAGTTTCTTCAAGTCTGGCATCACATTTTGTTCCAGACTATCTTTTTGCATATGTCTTTACAGTAAACACTTGTGCTATACAGAGAGAATTCTGAGGAAGAACTCATGTTTGCACAAAAAAATAAAATAAAGACTTCCTCTGGGAAAATATTGTGCCGTTTCCCTGGAGGTCCACTTTAACAGATGAGTGTTACCTATGCTTGAATTTCTCCGGCTGTGCTAAGAACCTACCGTGAGTATAGCAGCATTCAGCTGGTCCAGGTTTTGCATCATCCCTCTGATACTTGCAGAGGGAGGGAAACTGATATAAAGTTTATGCTGTCTACCAGGCTGTAAAAAAAGCCTTTGCCTTCTCCCATTATCTGTGAAACTGGAGCATGAACCACATGCACTTTGAGAAAAAGTAAAAACGGATAGGGACTATCTAGATTCTGTTAAGCAAGCAGAGTCCTGGAAGCGGAGTGGCCAGTGAAGACCCTGGGTGCTGTTTCTCCATTACAATGTTAGTGCAATTGTTTGCCTGAACTTACCTATCTGAGCCTGACTTCCTTAACAAATAAGCTAAAATTTATTGAGATAGAACATTTTCCTTCCTGAATATTTAGGACATCTCAAAATGTTCTAAACGGTTGTCAACAGTTAAGCCACATTGTTTTTATTATTCTTTTGGGTAATCAAAAAGAATCAAAATCAAAATAGGCAGATAACACACATCCAGTTATGGAACCTGTGAAAATGCCAATTATTTTTGACTTTATTACTTCTGTATTAAGCAGCTTCATGTTCCTGGAAAGATTATGACTATTTATTCTTTAACAGCATCTAAGTGCTTTGGAAGAGAATTTTAAAATGAATTATTTGTTTTTCTATACAAACTCTCTACTGAGCTTTTGGGATGAAAAGCTCATTATTCCAACATCTTTGTTAATAGCATTTCTCAAGTATAAAGAGGAATATTAATTAAATTGGTAGTGTTATCTTATTACTATAATAAAATTCAATATTCCTTAACTAATTTTAGTTTTTTAACTAGTAGTACTAGTAAATTTGTTCTATTCATTGGGTCTTTAAAGAATTGTTGGGACGGGACACGGTGGCTCATGCCTGTAATCCTAACACTCTGGGAGGCCGAGGTGGGCGGATAGCTTGAGCTAATGAGTTGGAGACCAGCCCAAGCAAAAGCAAAACCCTGTCTCTACTAAAAACAGAAAAACTGAGAAGAGGATCACTTGAGCCCGGGTTGCAAGGGCACTCTATCCAGGGTGACACCTTAAGACTCTACCTCAAAAAAAAAAGAAAAAAAATATTGTTGGACAAGAGAAATATAGAAAGCTCTATCTTTGGGAACCAAAGGAACAAGGAATGTGAAAGGGATTATTAATTAGAATGTCAAAGGTAATATTCCTTGTAAACTTGATGTCAAAATACATATTGTTTTATTGACCAATATTAAAAATTCATTTGATGAAAAAATAAATTTTAGTTAAAATTGTAAATCAAAAGGAAAATAAGGCTTGCTAGCATTATTTTGATACCATATATATTTTCCATTATTCTTAGTGTGAATCAACAGTATCGATGCTTGACTATCTAAGGAAATATGTATTATGCCTCTTTAAATTTATTCTTTCCGGCTCATCTATTGTGCCAACTATAATTGTTTTACAACACTGACCTTTTGCTATCAGTTACAATTCCAGGATTGACAGGGTAAAAATACACTGTCTGCAGAGTATCCGATAATACATATGCCTGAGGGGTATGCAGACCTGATATTTACAAAGCTTCCTTGGAATATTAAGTAACCTTATTGATCTTTTGCTAATTATCATCAATTAAAATTAGTGCCCTAGCCATCATTATGACTGGTAATTATTTTTGAATTGATATGTAACTGTGATTGTCCCAGCTTCAGCTACATGCCTTTCCTTTTGTTATGAAAATGGAGATTTTTTTGATGGATTTTATCCAAAAGAGAAAACATAAGCTTCAAAAAGAAAATGCTGAAATGCTGTGCTTTCAGAAAAGGAAAACATCTGGTTTAGTCAGAGTTATCAATTAATCTACTCACTTCTATGACTTACAGGTACTTTGGATATCCAAGTCCAAAGGGGTAAAAAATGTGATTTCCTAAGCCTCACTCCCTGGAATATAAATGACTGGCCAAGTGACAAATAAAATGGAAGCACTGAAGTGAATTCACTTTTTGAGGACTTGAATGAAAATGCATAGAAATCATAATCTTTATTTCACAAGACTGTCATAGTTTGTGTCCACTGTTGTATCATACCATAACCAAAAGTTTCTAATATAAACGTCTGAATGATCACAAATAATGTTGCAACTACAATTTTCCAAACAATGCCTTTAAAATAGAAGCACTTTTTCACATAAGTGAATTACCTCTATGCAGTAAAAGAAAAATGTTGACAGTCTGCTTTTCTGAAAATGATTTGTAGACATAGCACGTGAAACACACAAACCAATTTCTCTGAGAAAACAGGAATATAGCAACGACATGTTGCTATATTGTGTGACAGCTTTACGGCGAGCCAACCTATAAACCACATTTCCCAGAATGTCTTTCCAGTTGGTGTGGGCCTTAGAGGTATTCTTGTTGAGATTTGGAGGATAAAAGTGAAACAGCAGCTGTTTCATCTGTCACTTTTGTACACACACCTTGTATATGATGTTTTCTGTTTGCTCGCTGAGTGTTACGAAGCAGCAGAGGACGACGACAGCTCCAGGTCTTTCTCAGTCTCTCTGAATCCCCAGCCAGCTGTTCGTGTTTCTCTTTATAGTGAAGGACCCCTTTGCCTTCCACCAGCGTGTCAGAGACAAGAATAACCACAAGGGATCTATGTTTTCCTCATGGCTGTGCTCATGCCTGCAGGTGCCAACGTGTTCATCCCATCATCTGCCTTCCCTTCCTGACAGTCTGCTGTTCTCTGGTCGTCAGGCTCCAGCAACAGAAGACATGGGAACAACTTTGAAAGGGCCTGACCAGCACCCATGGCATAGGCCAAATCCCTGTACGATACAATAGTGCTTACTTTCCCAGATAGCAAAGTTTCTGTGATATTATACTAAAATTTAAAGTTGCTTTGTTCCTAGTAAGTAAAGAACACGTTTTGGTAAAGTATTTTTTTTTCAGTTTTATATGTTAATCTATGGAGGCCAAAAATGGGTGTAAAGAAATGGTAGAGACTGCTCTAATTTTTGAAAACAACTGTGTTGACCTATGTTAAAAATGCTCTGGAAATTTAGAGAGAATTTAACACCTAACACCCAGTAGCAATCATCTGATGAAGAGTGGGAGTACCAAGGGACCAGTTATATCTTGATGTGCTTGCATTGTTAGTAATAAGGATTTAATAGGCTTAAAACCAATATTCAATTATTAGTTGTAAGTAGGTTAGGAATTAGTTAAGAAAATATTGCAGGGGCAGCGCCTGTGGCTCAGTGAGTAGGGCGCTGGTCCCATATAAGGAGAGTGGCAGGTTCAGGCCCAGCCCCAGCCAAACTGCAGCAAAAAAATAGCCCGGTGTTGCGGCAGGCACCTGTAGTCCCAGCTACTTGGGAGGCTGAGACAAGAGAATCACCTAAGCCCAAGAGCTGGAGGTTTCTGTGAGCTGTGGCATGGCATTCTACTGAGGCTGACAAAGTGAGACTCTGTCTCTAAAAAAAAAAGAAAAGAAGAAGAAGGAAAAGTAAAAAAAGAAAATGTTTGCAGATGATGGGCAAAAGGAAACAGACAGGAGAGAATTGGATCAGAGCCTGGTGTACAATGCACTACAGAAGGCCTTGCCCATTTAAAACTTAAGAAACTGTCTTGCTGAAACTTTATCCCTCTGTCAGCACCAGCGTGACTCTGCTGCTGAAGTCACTGAGCAGGCAAGGCTTTGCTGGGGAGGAGCTGCCCTCTCAGGGAGAGTGCTGCTTTTGGGGAGTTGGGAATGCAGAATGTTTCAACTTTAGTACAGACAGTAATAGTGGCTCTCCACAAGATGAGGAAAACTATTTCCCTCCTTCTGTCACCTTGGTATGGCCCGAAGCATCTGTCTGTCTGAGCACAAAGCTTCTTGAGCGATCATTGTCAGGCCTGTGATTTGTGTGCGCGGCTTATTGGGGTCTGCTTTGGCATCCTGCTCTCGGACTGTGTTCCTTGTCCCAAGTTCTGTTCGTGTTAAGATCATAAATACCTTAAGGCAATAATAGTAAAAAGTAAATCAGTCCAATTAATGTAGTTAAGTTAAAGAAATAATTTAGTTAGAAAAATGCAAGCACAGCAAGAATTAATGATGTAATCGTTTGCCTTTCCCTCACGAGATTGATGTTTAAAACAACGGTGTACAAAATAAAAACAGAGCTAGCCTGGGGCAGCGGGTTGCTGGCCCAGCCTCCCAAAAGGCTGCAAGCCGTCTCCTGACCCAGTTTTGAAAAACTTTCTCTCCGGTCTTGTCTTTTCATTTTGCCCTCATCTTCTCCACCCGCCAGCCACTGGGAGGGAACTCACAGCAGAGTTTGGGGCTGGTCCCCGACAGGTATTTATTACGATACATTTTCTGGAGTTAAAAATTCATCTGTGTATGAATGCGTGTGCGTGTGTGCACGTGCGTATATGCTCTTAGTAAGTTACCTTTTCATTACTCACTAATAACGAGCCAATGAAGATATTCACATCCCCATTAGACTTTTTGGTAGCGGCTTGTATCCCTGCTGCCTGAAGCAATTTTCACTTCCTTATTGATGCAAATTCCTGAAGGTGAAGTCCAGTTTTTTGTATCCTACCCAACTTCAAATATTCTGAGAATTATGAAAAGCAAGCAGCTGTTATTTTTAAATCATAGCAGGCATCAAAGGCCCAATTTCATAAATGTATGGCCGATTGTCAGAATATGCCGTTTCTTTGAATAGAATCTCTGTACTTCACATGTAACGAAGTTGGGTCATATTTTAAACTAGTTTGCAGTTTAACTTAATCATGTTAATAAAAATGATGAACTTTCATTGAACTGTTTTGTCAGATGGCATCATTAATTATAATTTATTGTTTGAACTTTAATCAATGTGGTGGTTAATCACTAATATTTAAAAGAAAGTGAGCAGCCTTGTTATATTCAGAATGTGGTGTTGTGGGGCACGCTGAGTGCGTTCTTCATCTGAGAGCACGCGAGGAGTTCACTTCCTACCCCCGTCATTGAACTTGATTTGCCATCAGTGTGAGAGACAGAACGCTGGATGTAACATACATGTGAAGTGAATATTGCCATCCGAAGGTTAGTAGGATCTCTTGATTATATTATTTTTTGCACATATGAAACAAATTAATTCAAATGAATATTATTTGTGCTATTGCAAACAAATACAAAAATAACAAAAGAAAATATTTTTGAATATTATGAAAACTGAACACATCAATAACAACTTGAAAAATATATAATTTAATATTATTTCTCCATGGAAATTGGCTGTGGATGCTATTAACAATGTCCATCTCATTACAAATTCCTGAATGTAGTTCACACTTTTGACATGTTTGTGAGACGAGGTCCTGGTGTGTCGGCTGGAGTGTGGTGGCATCATCATAGCTAATTAGAGCCTTGATTGCCAGTGCTCAGGAATTCCTCCCACCGCAGCTTCCCGGGTGGCTGTGACTATAGGCACACGCTGCCATGCTTGCTAATCTTTCTACTTTTTTGGTAGAGACAGTGTCTTGCTTTTGTTTAGAATGGTCTCAGATTCTTAATTTCTAGCAATCCTCCTGCTTTGGCCTCCCAAAGTGCTAGAATTACAGCTGTGGGCTACCAGTCCTGGGCCACAATCCTGAAATGTAGTAACAACAATCTAAATAAGGGATTGCTCTGAAATAATTGTACTTTTAATCTCTTGTTCCTTCAAATGTCAGAGCAATCATTCCTAAGTGATAAATCAATCGAGATTCAGAAGGTTAAATGTAACAACCAGGAACCCACCAAGATACATGGCAGACTGGGGGTTCCTCCTTAAAGCAGGAACCTAACCCCACCACCCAGGGTGTGTCAGACAAAGGGAGAGAAGGCCTGAGAAAATCTCACCCACACAGGGTTATTTATTTAGAAAATTTGGGGCGTGTTCTTACAAGGCAAAAAGTGAAAAGGTTACAGCATCATGCTTCAACTAAACCGGCAGTTCTTTGTTTAGGGGAGAAAGTTGCCAGGCTGAAGGACAGGGGAACTCTAATCAAAGAATGCTTCTGGGAAAGCTAATGAAGGAAAATCATAGCCTCAGGTCTAGGTGCCTGTGGCTGCAGGGAATCTGTGGGGGCAACTGTCAACTGCTTTCTAATTTCATTTATATTCTCGTCTCTAAGCTATCCCCTCTAACTGGACATTTCCCGGGCCACTTTATCTACTCTGCTGTACATTCTAACCCCTCTCTACCAATGGAGGCGTGAATTCCAAGGGGGAAGCAGAGACTCGGGGCCATAACCCACTGGAGAGTTCAGGGGGAATGCTATCCTATTCTAGCTTCACCCATAGTTAAATGACTCTAAAAATAATCATGACCAGCTGTTTAGCAACCTACTATGTGCAGCTATGTTATTATAATGCCATCTATCTTCACTAATTCCTCTGAAATTTCTCATATTTTACATTGGAATAACTTGATCCAATCGATTGAAGGCTTTAAATAAAATAGAAAATGTAGACTTGGGTCTCACTTGTAGTGTGTTATCTTTGGAAAGATTCTAATACTAAAAATTAGGAAGATTTAAGTGTTATTATCATGAGAACAAGTATGATAACTATTTATAACATGTGTATATAATTTGATATTATCAATAAATCATCATGTTTACCATGTTGCATTCTTTAATTCTCACATAACTTTTACCTGCTCTTAATCAATGAAGCTAAAATGCAGATTCTGATCATTTTTACTTTATATCTCTTATTTCTTTCCCTACATCTCAATTAGAATAGCTTACTCAATGACAAGATTCAGTAAGTAGAAAAGTCTAAAATAACACTCCTCAAGAAATTTTCTCTAAGAACACAGTTAACGTAAAACATTGCTATTGCAGGTGATGACCATGTTTGAACTTGGAAAATATTCAATAAATTAAACAGGGAATATTTAAGTTTTATAATCCACTTGAAGATAATTAAGGCTTGTCCCAGTTCCAGCACAGAAAGTTTCAAAATTTTAGAATATTAGTGACAGTTTAGGTTGCTAGGTGGGAATAATATATCCTGTATTTTAAGGAAAGCTTGATTTGGGTCCCTACAAGCTAGGATATATAGGGAAATGGACATACCAATTATTTAATTGGGCAAAGAGTTCACTTTGGGACCACTTCCGAGAGCCCTGAGCGTATCATGTGTCTCTGTAAAGGACACTCTGGAGGTAATGACCACACTGTTTCCAACCCTCACATTTATCTAGCTTATAATTTTGCGTATTTTGGAGGTGATTGAAGAGTAAAGCAAAGGAAAGCAACTTGGAACAAAGGCAAATCATTTTTCTCACCAATGTTCAACGGGAACAGAGTCTATCTTACTGCCATGACTTACCAGTTCTTATGACATACAGTTAAACTGGTATGTATTTAAATGTTCAAAAATTTAATTAATATATTTCTTTTAAGAATAAAGTAAATAGAAAAATCCATCCAATTTAAGATGTTAGATAAGGAATAATATTAATTTACAAAGCAGAAGAATATAAATGCATAAAATAACGAAGTAGCAAAGAGAAGATTAATAATATTACTGAACAAATGCAACAGCTCTTCTTTTCATATAAAACAAGAGATGAATATTGAGTTAAAATAGCACCCCTCAAAAATACAGGTCATTTTTAAAGAAAATAAGAAATTAGATGATATCAATAAACCCTAGGGAATCCAAAGAGATGAAATATTTTTCTCTAATCTGTCTACGTAAGCTGAAAACTTAGATAGATAACAAGACAAATATGAATTAGAGAAACTAGTATCAAAACAGAACTAAAAAAAAAAAATAGCATCAGTCAGTTGTTCTTATTAGCTACACCTTAGAACTGTTTTGGAATCTTTCGTTTTATACATGCCCATGGCCAGGTTATAATTTGAATAATTAAATCACAACTCTGTGGTATAGAACTGATTCTTCCAGTTGCTGAACTTCTCAATCAACTGCTTCTTAAAGCTACAGTTGACAATACAACAGAAGATGAGAAATCATAATCTGGCAAAGTTCAACACCAGTGGGAAAAAATTTAAAACATGACAGACATTATGTTCACGTTGTTAACGGAAAGAAGAGGAAGAGGAGAAGAGAAAAAAAATTTACAATATCCATGTGGATGACTAAAAAAATCCAAAGCACTGCAAACACTGAATTGCTAAGTTATAAGTTAGGAAGAACTAAAAAAATACAGACACAGGACTTTTATTTTTATTTATTTATTTATTTATAATTGTTTCAGGTTCACTGAGGGTACAAAGATTAAGTTACAATGTTTGCATTTGTTAGGTAGAGTGGCTCCTATATTTATGTCCTGCCCCCAAGAGGTGTGCCATATACCCTTACATTGTGCTCCTTAAGCAGAAGCACACCAATTTCCCTCACTCCTCCCCTCTCCCAAAGCCATCATTCCCCTGCCTGCACTTTGAATTGACTTGAGTTTCTCTCTCTCTCTCTTTTTTTTAAAATTTCTTATAGCATAACTGTGCACATTAATGTAAACATTGGGTACAGTGTGCTATTTTCATACACACTTTGAAATACTCTCATCAAACTGGTTAACATAACCTTCATGTCATTTTCTTAGTTATTGTATCAAGACATTCACACTCTGCTTTTAGAGATTCACTTGTACCCTTGTAAGATTAACCATAGAGGTGACCCCACCAATCACCCTCCCTCAACCTTTTTAATAAATAAATCTGTGATAGCTTTGATTTTGCCTCTTAGCCCCAGAAGCCTGAAATGTTTACTGTCAGGCACTTTACAGAAAAGGTGTACTGACTTCTGTACTAATAAACTGTGATTTTTGCATTAAGATTTGGTGTTGATGATGCAATTTGAAAAGATGCTGAGAAAAGGTACAAACCTGTAATTCCGATGAGTTATCAGATTCTGGCATGCAGGATGTTTGGAGCTTTGCTGCCACCTTTTCCCCTGTGTAGGCCAACCTGGTGGTGCAGGAGAACCGGCACGTCCTGGCCCTGCAGGACCTGCAGAAGGCTCAAGCAGAGCTGGACGACAAGCAGGCAGAGCTTGATGTGGTACAGGCTGAGTATGAGCAGGCAACGGCTGAAAAGCAGGTACCCGTCCTTTGTCATGGGAGGGACTGTCACACACTTACACAGTGATTGTAAGCCTTGTTCCTTTTCTACTGTTACTCTGAAAATGTTTGGTTTTTAGGGGGGAATCAGTGAATTTATGCATAATACATTCATAGCAGATCATCCCTCCCTGAGTCCTGGACTTGGTTTCTAATAGATACCAAGGGTCTTTCATGAGATGGCAGGGTGGTCAGTTCAGGAACATAACCATTCTGAATTTCCTTATTAAGGATATGGTGATGGCTCGGCACCTGTGGCTCAATTGGCTAAGGTGCCAGCCACGTACACCTA
>CAUYQV010079561.1:0-15804 GCA_963574575.1 Galagoides demidoff
GGCGCCTGTGGTCCCAGCTACTTGGGAGGCGGAGGCAGGAGACTCGCTTAAGCCCAGGAGTTGGAGGTTGCTATGAGCTGTGATGCCATGGCACTCTACCCAGGGGGATAGCTTGAGGCTCTGTCTCAAAAAAAAAAAAAAGGTTAGTTAACTTTACAATTAACAAATAGTTTTCATTTTTTGAAATTATTAAGTATATAGAGGTTAGATTTTTATAAAATAATGTACATTTGCAAGGGTACCTAATTTAAGTATCTTGGATGCAGCCTTATTAGACTATAGCTAAATTATTGAGGCCTTTCCAACACGAAAAGGTTCCCCACTTCCAGTCCAAGGAAATGGTTGAGCCCTAAATACTTCTGGATACAAGAGGTGGCCTTGGGGACTCACAGGAAGGCAGCCCCAGACCCCTGCTGTTCCTCACCTCTAGCTCACTCTCCTGGTGGAAGGCCTGTAGTTTTTTCAATTCTATATTGAGCCTTTTCATCCTCTCCTCATAAGCAATGATTTCTTCTTCCAGCTGAGCTTTCTTCTCTTGGGTCTGTGCCAAGGCTCGTTGCAGCGTCTTTGTCTCCGAGGTGGCATGATTGAGCTTCCGGTAAAGAAAAAAGGATATGAGTGCCCTGGGGCTCTTTGGCCCTCATTGCTGAGTCCTGAATGGAGAAGGGTTCCAGTCCCTCCCTGCCCTCTGCTCATGGTGGCACAGACAGTAAACTTGCCTTAGTGTCTCAGAGAGAGGTGGCAAATGACAATGGTTGGTTTTCTGTACCTCCCTTGTGTTCCCTGTCCCTCCCGTCTTCCTTCTCTCTCCAGTCACATAAATTGATCAGCCTGGTGTGATTAGCACAGAATGGGGCATGAACATCCCTGACAATCCAGGCTTTGGGAAAACCTTGTCTTTGAGCTACTCTTGGGCAGAGAGACTTGTTAGATTTGGCCTTCATCTATGCACCCCATACAAGCTTCACTGAGAGGAAGCAGGCCCCTCTGGATAGACATCTCATACCATGCAAGAGTTCAAGGCAGCCCTGGGTTGGGTCCTGCACCTCTCATACCATCCTGATATTTCTTTGACCTAAAATAGTCCTGGAGATGACAGGGTGTGGCCTTACCTTCTCGAGGGCTTGGGCTAGGTCATCTTGGCAGGCAATTGACTTCCGGGATAAGGCATCAAAGACTTCTTTACTGACCATGTTCTGGAGACATTCCTTCTCCTTCTGCAGAGCCTTGTCCAGCTGGACCTGCAGAGTCATCAAGGTCTCCTTCTGTAGGGCTATCTGTAGGGATGGAAAACATCACCATCAGGTTCCTGCTCATGGCCATATAGGCATCCTCTGTGACAACAAGAAAGGGACAAGAAGGCCGGTGCAGTACCTCACGCCTGTAATTCTAGCCCTCTGGGAGACGGAGATGGATGGATTGCTTGAGCTCGGGAGTTCAAGACCAGCCTCAGCAAGAGCAAGACCCTGTCTCTACTAAAAATAGAAAGGTAGCTGAGTGTTGTGGATACCTGTAGTCCCAGCTACTTGCAAGACTGAGGCAAGAGGATGGCTTGAGCCCGGGAGTTTGAGGTTGCTGTGACCTACATGCCTCCCTTCTGTTCTTTGGTATGCCGGTACCAAAGAATAGGCTAGTGTGGTGTCCATACATAAAGAAATGCATTCTTTTGGGTTTTCTTGCTTTATTTCCAGTAACTACTCAGTGCTTGAAATTTATCATTTTTTTTCAGAGGGAATTCTGAGTACTGCTGGGTCTGGAAGATAGTGAGATGAAAAGTGTTAGACTGAACTTCTGATCCTAACTTTTACATTCCCTGGTAATTTTGTCTTCTGGAAACAGAAACAAATCTTTTCTGGGGACTTCTGAAACAATGTGGAGTCAGCTGGGTCTGCACAGTAAACTGAGAGGGGGGTCATTGGAGAAATTGCAATTTGCTGTGAGTGCTTGGTAAGTGGTGGCTGAACCGAGAAATGGCACCATCGAAGTAAGATACTAAGAATAAGGATGTTGAAAAAATCACCAGCTTCCAGAAAAAACAAACAAACAACAACAAAACCCCCAAAGCTTTATTTTAAATTTCTCTAACATAAGTGGTTTAATTTGGAGAAAGATACTGAAAGTTTAGATATGTGAGGGTTTTCCAAAAGGGATCAGCCATGCACTAGGAAAAATAGTATTAATGATGGTTGGATACTTTTTGAACAGCTTAAATGTATGTAAATTACAGAATCAGGGTGTTCTATTAAAAAGATCTACTCTCTCTCCTGCCAAAAGTGTTAGATCCAGACAGTTTTATAGGTGGATCCTATTAAGTCGTTCTTGATTTCTTATTTTCTCTCATATTCATTCCATCAGTTTGACTGGTCAGTTCTACCAAAACAACAGTGAATTTTCTACCTTGGTTCTTCACTGATACTATGCTAGCCTGGAAAGCAATAGCTTCCTAACTGGTCTCCTCACTTTCACACCTATCCTTCCCGCAATCTATTTCTACACATTGAAAGTTATATTTTGAAAACTGAAATCAGATCAAGTCACCTTCTCTCTTCCTTTAGTGGCTTTCTGTTGGTCTTTGAATAAAGCCCCAAATTTCTTTTTTCTTTTCTTTCTTTCTTTTTTTTTTCTTTTTTTTTCTTTTTTTTTTTTGAGGCAGAGTCTCATTATGTCACCCTTGGTAGAGAGCCATGCCGTCACAGCTCACAGCAACCTCCAACTCTTGGGCTTAAGTGATTCTCTTGCCTCAACCTCCTGAGTAGCTGAGACTACAGGAACCTGCCACAACGTCCAGCTATTTTTCAGTTGCTGTTGTCATTGTTGTATAGCAGGCCCAGGACGGGCTTGAACCTGCCAGCTTCGGTGTATGTGGCTGATGTCCTACTCACTGAGCTACAGGCGCCAAGCCAAGCCCCAAATTTCTTGACAGAGGCCATAATGTCTGTCCCTGCTTACTTTCTAATCTCATTTCAGTTTCTATATTTTAAACCAATGTTTTTCAACCTTTTTATCTCACAACACACTTGAACCTATATAGTTAAACTTCCATGGCACACTTAAATTATATCGATTAAAAAATATATACTTACTGTGCTTTGATCTTCTTTCAAAAATAATTTAATTAATGATCTTTAAAAATGTTTATGGTGGCTCGGTGCCTGTGGCTCAATTGGCTAAGGTGCCAGCCATGTACACCTAAGGTGGTGGGTTCGAATCCCAGCCAGGGCCCGCCAAACAACAATGACGGCTGCAACCAAAAAATGGCTGGGCGTTGTGGTGGGCGCCTGTGGTCCCAGCTACTTGGGAGGTGGAGGCAGGAGACTTGCTTGAGCTGTGATGCCATGGCACTCTACCCAGGGGGATAGCTTGCGGCTCCGTCTCAAAAAAAAAAAAATGTTTATGGTACACCTGTTGAAAATCCCTGCTATAGTTATACTGACCTTATTTCACCTCTTAGAATGTGCCAAATGTTGTATTAAAGAAATGAAACATGATGCAGAATCAGGGCTCATGCTAAGAATGCAAAGATTAATCAATTAATTAAATTTTAAAAATTGTTATTTTACAGTTTCTGCCCTTGGGAATAATTAATTTTATTCATCACATTATTGGTTCAAGGAGAAAGATGATATAACATCTCAGTGGTTTCCTTTAAAAAATACAATATCCATGCTGATGAAACGTAGTAACTGAGAAATTGAAGAATCTTGATAAAGGGTAGCAAGAAACCTATTGGGGAACATCATATTGAAATAGATATATTACACTAAAATTAAGTGCATGAAAAAGATGCCTTCTAATATTTCTGTTATTGAACATTATTCTAAAGTTACGTTCCAATGCAATAAGGCAAGAAAAATAAAATAAATATAAATATTGCAAAGAAATATTTAGGAAACTGTTGTTGCTTGCAAATGATATAATCTTCTACTTTAAAAATCCATGAGAAGCAGTTAAGAAATTATTACAACTTATAAATGAGTTCAATAAAATGTCCAAATACAGAATGAATATTAAAAAATATAAAAATAAATTATCTGGGCATAGTAGTATGTATGTCTAGTCCCAGGATTGCGAGGATGAGGCAAGAGCAATGCTTGAGCCCAGGAGTTTGAGACCAGTCAAGGCAACATAGCAAGACTCTGTCACCCCACCAACAAAAATCACTTTCTTATTATTGTCAGTAATTAATTATAAAATATAAGATGAAAATATTCTAGAATCAAAGAGATGAAAAAGCTTTCAAGATATATTGCCTTGACTATAGATGGGAAATTAAAAATTAAAATATGGAATATTAAATAAAGAATGTATATTTTAGAAAGCAAAACTAAGCTTCTTTCTAATGGCTGTTTCAATTAATTCCATAAGTTTATAACATGTGGGATGGGATATGCTTTTAAAAATTTGAACATACTTACACATACAAAAAAAAAAATCCCTCTAGCTTCTTGATTCCCAAAAAAGGAATTCAGAAATTAGTGTTTTTACTTCTTCATTTACATGGCATTCATCTTTTGGAAAATATGACAATAAGCCCATATTAAACACTTAGGCAGAATCCCTTATATTCAGAAAGGTGCCTTAGGGACCTATAGGACTCAGAACTCAACTCTGGATCACATTAAAGATGAAATTTGAATCACTGGAAGATAAAACTCCAGAAACATTGGTGCTGTATAATAAGGTAGTCATTAGCTGCATGAGGCCATTTACATTTAAATAAACTTGAAATTAGTTAATATTAATTAAAATTATAAATTCAGTTCCCCAGTTATACTAAGCCATTTTCTAAGCCCTTGATGGCTACATGTGGTCAATGGCTGGAATATTGGCAGCTCAGATTTACCACCCCTCCATCATCATAAAAAGTTCTGTTGGGCAGTGCTATTCTTACATTTAGAATGGTTATACCATTTTAAAAAATGATTTTAAAAGATTTTTAAAAAATATTATGATGGAATAATTGCTGCTTGGTCTTTCACTTATAAGAGACCCCCATCAAGGTGCTACAGTTTTTCTTGCCCAGAAAAATAGAATGTATTCAGTTGGGTAAAACGTCATTGTTCATGATGAAGGAGAAAGGGAATAGGAGCTGAAGCTGCATGGCTCAGGTTCAAATACTACTTCATCTCATCACTTACTGCTCAGTGACTTTGGTTCTTAGCTTTTTTTTTCATCTGTGATGCATGTCTTATTGGGAGTAAATCAGATGGAAGGCATATAAAGAGCTTAAGTGGACACAAATAAATGATGATTAAATTAAAACATGGTGCCTGGCCTATGAGAGATGCCATCTACTCTTTTCTGTCTTTTCACTGTATAATGAAACATGACTGTCTCCACACCCATCCCTTGTGTGTGCTTTGGGACAAGTTAATGCAGCCTAGCAAATTGCCCCTCAAATTCAATTCACTCAAGTCTGGTCTATGACATTGTAAGACTTGATGCCAAAGCCCAAACAGTTTGGAGGCTGTACCAGGTATGAAATAAAACCTTCCACATGGCTCGGCGCCTGTGGCTCAATCGGCTAAGGCGCCAGCCACGTACACCTAAGGTGGCGGGTTCGAATCCCCAGCCCGGGCCAGCCAAACAACAATAATGGCTGCAACCAAAAAATGGCCAGGCATTGTGGGGGGCGCCTGTGGTCCCAGCTACTTGGGAGGTGGAGGCAGGAGACTCGCTTGAGCCCAGGAGTTGGAGGTTGCTAGAAGCTGTGATGCCATGGCACTCTACCCAGGGGGATAGCTTGAGGCTCCGTCTCAAAAAAAAACAAACAAAAAAACCCCCAAAAACCTTCCACATATGGAAGAAACATTTCTTTGGCTTAGCAGTCAAGTGCTAAAGGGTTACCTTCCTGTAAGGAAAGAAGTGGGTGTGCAGATGCCACAGGATGCTAAGCTGGCCAAGCAGCTCGCTGCACTTCTGTGGCAGAGGCGGCGTAGGTGCAGATTTTAGATCAAGGGTCACAAGGTTCGAGTTCCTACCTATCTACTTACCTCTTTATTCAGCTCTTGGACAACTTGCTGGGTGTTATTGTATTTGTTGAGAGTGGATTCCAGTTGTGCAGAATAATGTATTAAGTCTGCTCGGAGATTCTCGTTTTCTTCCTCCAACTTTCTTGTATTCTCCTTTGCCTGTTTCCCATTAAAGAACAAAGGGCAAAAAAGAAGTGTTAACCTCAGAAGACTGTATTTCTTTTTTTTTTTGGCCAGGGCTGGGCTTGAACCTGCCACCTCCAGCATATGGGGCCAGCGTCCTACCCTTTTGAGCCACAGGTGCCACCCCAACCTCAGAAGACTATAAAGGCTCCTCCTTCGGCCCTGCACTAGAAGCAGCTCCCTCTCCACCGTCTTGGGCCTTCTGGCTTTCTCCCTCACCCGCCCTTCCTCACTTCCCTTCCTTCTCTCCTGAGGTCTGCCCAGCCAGGTTCACATCTGGCCCTGGATTCAAAGCTCCGACTCTGCCCAGATTTTCCTTCTCACCAACTTCTCTTTCTTTTTTCCTTCCTGATGCACAGCTTCAAGTTCTTGCTCCAGCAATTTCTCCTGTTCTTTGCTCTTTTTCCAGTGTTCTCGTTTCTCCTCCAGTAACAGTTTGACCTCCTGAAGCTCATCTTCCAACTTGTTTTTGAGACTGGTTTGCTCCTTGAGCTGAGAAAATAAAGACTGAGCTGAAAGACAGTCTTAGATTATACTATGTTTGGAGTAAAAAAAAAAAAAAATCCAGACAATTACATACAGGTAATAGCTGAAATAAACATGAGGACAATTCTTTAATTATATAGCATATGTAATGAAAATTTTTCCTTTGATGTTTGTAACATTTTTCATTTTTAATTAGATATACCAATTTATTTTTAGATCTAATTCCCACAGCATTGGCCTTATCGCCTAAATTCTTGTCACATCTTTTCACATAAAAGCTTCCTTGAATAAAGTTTTATAAAAATCTCAGAAAAGCACAAAAGAGAATAATTCAGAGATCCCAGACTTTAAATTAACTTATAAGAATAGCTTTTGAGTACTTGACCTTAAAAATGTTTATATTATTGGTCATGGGAACTGGTGCTGACAAATTAGTGGACAGCTAATTTGGATGGAGTGGTGGCCATATTGTCTACCAATGTATTTAATATATTCAATCTTAAGCAGAGCAAACATTTGAGCTGTCTGCCTCCTTGCCCTTCCTACCTGGAGCTGGATGTGTCTGACATGATCTAGCAGTTCATTTATTTTCGCATCCTGCTCGGCCACTGTCTTCTGAAGTTGCTTCTTTTCCTTTTCTGAATAGTCAAACTTCCTCAGGGCCTCTGAGAGTTCTGATGACAGCTCCTCTATCCGTTTCCTAAAGCAAAATGATAGCAATAGGAAGATGGACTTCAGTGCCTGGGTCAGTGGAGCTGGCCCCAGGGGAGTCCTTGCCGTCCCACTCCTGGTCCTGGCTGGCTCACAAGGGGCAGGACCTCTCTCTCCAGGTGAGCTTGGGGTACCTGATGGGTGCCTTTTGCTCCTCAGTTGCTGCGGCCTCTTTCTGCAGCTTCTGGACTTCTTTGTGTAGTTCCTGGATGGCCTCTGTCTTCTGCTTGTCCTGGAAAGTGCAGGCCTGAAGCTTCCTCTGGGATTCCTCCAGGTTGCTTGCTGCCAGTGCGGCGTCTTCCTTAGACTGGGCTAGCTGTTGAGCTGCAGAAGCCAGAAGACGGGGCATGTCCATGTGAGGAGGGAGGGCATGTGAAGACCAGACTCTCAAATCAGACTGGTTGAAGAGTCTCTTCTTCCATTCTGTGACCTACTTTTGAGGTCAGGTTGGGATGGCCCCAACCTGTCCTCATTTCTCTCTATTCCATTATCCATCCTAAGGAGCTCTATGAAATGATCTGTCTTCATCTACACCTCAGCTGCAACCTCTTTCTGGATTCAAATTAAAAAAATTGGCAGAAATGGCTCAGTATCTCCTATGGGACTCTTCTTGTCATTAAGGACAAATCCTGACCCTCAGGAAGTTTAGAGTCTGATGAGGGAGCTCTAACTGGCCCACTTGTCATTGAGGACACCTCTGTGTTCTACTCACACTGACTGTGAGCTCAGAAAGAGAGATCAGTGTGGGGCAGAACACGTGGAGATGAACGTGTGGAGGAACAGGTGAGCTGGGCCTTAGAGGAAGTAGGAGGCAGGTGATTCTAGGTTGGGAGGGATTGTTAGAGCAAATGCATGGGGAAGGGAACAGGGGAGGTATGTGGTGGAGGGTAGGAAGAGACCAATCCTCTGTGCATGTGACTGGAAAAGGAATGGGGGAATGGTGCATGACGGAGTTGAGGATATGGTTAAATTAGAGGGGACTTCAGGGCACTTTGAAAAGCCTGAGAGGGGTGTTTAGACTTGATATAGTGTGTTCTTTAGTAGGGACAAGACAAAAAGAGAAGTGTTTTAGGAAAATTGGAAAGCATTAGAATGGAGAAAGATTTCAGCAATATCTTTTTGCCCATGGCCTTGCTTCCACTGGGTACAAGGGGGAAAAGCACCCCAAATAAGTTGTTCATTGGGGTTCCTTTACACCAAATATGCTCTTATATCCTCTAGTTTCTATTAATACTCTAAACATCCCCCTCTCATTCCCTTCTTCAAGTTTTCTAGCCTGGGATACTAGAAGAAGGATGGTGTCACAAAGAAAATAACAACATACCTTGGAAGAAGGACGATGATTTTTTTTTTTGTAAGCAGGGAAGAGAATAGGTTCAGTTTTAGAAATGTTGAATTAGAAGGTGGGTTGCCCATGGGGAATTAGTCTCTGAAGACAAGACAGACCACAGCTGCATGGTCAGCTCTGGGGTGCTAAGTTTTGGGGTCACCTGTAGGAGGAGGAGGAGAGCTCACCAAAGAAAGAGAGGATAGAGGGAGAGGAGAAAGGGTGGAGACTCTTAGGGATGGATGGCTGCAGTCATAGCAGGAAGAAGAAAAGAAAACAACAGTGAGAGTTGTGTCTCCCAAGCTGAGAAACAAGGTTTGAGGTATGGGTAGCATCATCAGGGAACACAGCATTCAAAGAAGGACGAAAACAAGCTTTGGATTTTGTCTTTTTAAATGAGAAACAATTCACAGGAGATAAATTTTACCCATTTAAAATATACAATTCAGTGGTTTTTGGTATACTCATAAAGTTGTACCACCATCACCAACATTTTCATCACCCCCAAAGAACCCTTGTACCCGAGGCAAGAAGTTATTGGAGACCTTTGAGGAAGCAGTCTCCACAGAGGGGCAAGGATACAATCCACAGTGCAAACTGTGCAGAAGAGAATGCTTTTGGAGGCAAAAAGGAGAAAGAGAATTAAAAACCAGGAAAGGTGGGGGGGAGTAGACTGTGTGACAAAGGGCCTGCAGAAGGTGTACAGGAATGTGGTGCAAAGAAGCAAAGAACAGAGGCCTGCCTCCCTGGGGCCAGGAAGGGACAGGGGCTCCCTGCGAGCCCAAGAAAATGGCTTAGGGGTTCACTTTCTCAGGCTGAGCACCGCTCTGTGTGGAAGCTCCAGAGAGGAAGTAAGCTTGGGGAAGAGTAGAGGAATTCAAGAGGGTGACGGTCGCTGCTGTGAGGTGCAGAAGTGAGACACTGGATGGGGTGAGGGAAGTGGTCATGTGGACATCGAAGTCAGCCGCTCTAGCTCTAGGTGTTGGGGGGAGTGTGGTGGGGACTGTGCCTGCTGGGGCCTCACCAGCCAGCCTCTGCTGCTTTCTGGCCTCTTCAAGACATTCCTTCAGCTTCTGGAGCTCAGTCTGCATGTTCACACAGCACTCCACCTTGGGCTTGCACTGCTTGGCCTCCTTGGCATTCATCTCGAGTTCCAGCAGCATGCACTGCTGCTTCTCCAGCTCCTTCTCCTTCCTCATGAGGGTGTTTTGAACCTGGGTCAGTTTCCTCTCTAGCTCGTGCAGCATCTCGTCTTTCTCTTGGAGCAGCTGAGGAGAGCAAAGTGAATGCCCAGAAAGAGGCCTTGTCTAAGTCACTGGTGTCCCCTGGCTGGGCTTTGCAATAGCCTCCCACCTGCTCCCCTGGGCTAGCCTGTGCAGTCATGGGGGGAGGGGCTTTCAAAGCTCAAGTCAGTCTTCTTATGCCTCTGCTAAGTTTTACCTTTACTGGCTTCCAAATCATTTAGAAAAAGGCCACAGTCCTTAGAACCACCTCCTGGGATGTTCATGGTCTAGGCCCAGGTGATCTGTCTGACCTCACCTCCAGCCATCCCACCTGTCCCTGTCTTAGTTGATCTCCTGGAACACTTCAGGCAGACTCCTGCCTTAGGGCTTTCGCACAGCTGTTTCTATATTCTGGAGTATTCTGGAATACTCCTATATTCTGGAATATTCTGGAGTATTCTTTGAGACCTTTGTCTGGGTGGCTTCCTCACTTCATCCAAATCTCTGCCCAAATGTCATGTCTCATGAGGTTCTCCCTGACCACTCTTCGTAAAATAGCTACGAAACTGTTTAAGGGATGTTTTGGTGCCTGATGTGAAGATATCAGTGTTCTGTTAATTCTGCTATTTTTTTACTGTTTCCCCACACTACCACACGAACTTCAGAAGAGTAGGGATGTTGTGTGTTCTATTATATTCTCAGTGTCTAAAACAGTGTTTAGCATATCATTAAGGATAAGCATAACAAATATTTGCTGAAAGAATACAGGAATGCCTCGAAGCCATTTATCCAGACTTCTCCTCATCTCTCCAAACACCTCTGTTTGGACTGGTGGATCTGCCTGGTCCACATCTTGAAACAGAAGTTTTAATGACCACCCAGCCCATCCCCTAGATTATCTTTAATGGCTCTGATAAAAGTCCGGAGTTGGAACAGTGCTGACTACACAAGCTTGGATTGCTTTCACAACCCTTCTGTCCTTGGTTCTGTTTCTAAGCTTTTCCAAGACCTTGATTTATGTTGCCAACTACAGATCTTCCAGGGCATAGCTCAGATGATATTTTTAAACTGCCTGAATTACATATTCATAAGATATTAGCAATTAACAAAAGTGAAATTCACTTTAAAGTCTTAGTAAGGTTACATATTCTTTTATAGCATTTCCTTCCATGATCAAGTATAAAAATAGTGGAAGGGAGTGATGTAAGTGTGCTTCAAACTCCCTTGCTACTTTGCAAGGCCAGGGAAGAACCTCTTTCTTACAGAGTTAGCACCTCTAGGAGGGCCTCTGCACAATCAAAGTCAGTGATCACGTGCACACAGAGAAGCCTCATCACAGAGAAGCCTGTGTTTGGTCCTGATGAGTCGACACTCTCATTGTGCGGGTGTTGAGGCTCCCAAAGCAATCATGGTGGGTGGAGAAGGGTAGAATGGGCTTGTGCCAAGGCAGGGCCCCATACTTGCCCTGATGGCAGCTCCAGACCAGGGCTCCTCACCTTACCTTGTCTTTCTTCTTGGCGAGGTTCTGGTTCTCGGAGAACTGCAGCTGCTGCTCCTGAAGCTGGCACTGCAGAATGGCAGCCTCCTTATCCTTCCTCTCCAAGTGGGCAGATGTCTCCTCTCGCAGCCCATGCAGGTCCAGCTCCAGCTTCATCATGTCTGCAGTGGGACCAGACAGCGTGGATTGCTCAGAGGAGCGCTTGGCTGCCTCCTGGCTCCCCGGTCACAGCCCACAGCCTGGGGTGCCCACAGCCTCAGGGTACCCTTCATGATGTTCTTCTTCTGTTGCGACACAGCCTCCAGCTCCATGCGCAGGTCCTTCACCAGGTTCTGGTACTCCTCCACGTGCAGGCACTGGCTGTCCTTCTGCTCCTGCAGGTGCTTCAGTATCTGGCAAGTGGAAGAAGAGCAGGGTGGGATGGGGACGTGGGGGAGGGGGGAGCTTTCTAAGGGCCTGTGTCTAGAGCAGAAAGCAGGGAGAACAATGGGTGCCGGAGGCTAGGGGAGAACTGAGGGGCCGACTGCTCAGGGGTACCGGGCTTCTTCCAGGAGATGAAAATGCTCTGGAATTAGACAGTGATGACGATTGTCCAATCTTGAGAATACAGTAAAAACCAATGGTGAATTTTATGGTTTGTCAATTACATCTTGATTTGAACAGTTTTTTAAAAAATGAGAGTAAAGAAAAGGATATGGGTGACTTCTCATGCTCACAGGGAATGTGCATAAAAGAAGCCATTCCTTCCTCTCTGTGGTAGATGGTCATTTATGGAGCATCTGCTGTGTACCCAGCACTGTCCTAGTGTTGGGGACAGTGGAGCAGAGAACATAGGCACCAATCCCTGCCCCGTGGAGTTGACGAGACCAAGAGCATAGATAGTAGTGACTTAGAGAAAATGCTAAGAGGTGATATGTGCCATGGGGGGAAGTGAAGAGCAAAAGGGGTTTGGGGGTGCACAGGGCAGGGGTGGTGCAACCTTAAGTAGGAAGAGGTTTTGGCCTCCCTGAGAAGGTGGCCTCTGAACAGGGACTTGCTGAAGGTGAGGAAGGGAGCCATGGTGTAGGTATCTAAGGGAAGAGCTTTGCAGGGAGAGGGGCTGGTCAGGAACAAGGCCTTGTTCGGGGACACAGAGAAGGCCAGGTATGGTTAGAACAGAGTGTGTGATAGGGACAGCAGGCGATACGTGAGGGAGTTAATGGATGGCTGGTCACATCAAGTGAGGCTTATAGTCCCTATGTGAGAACTTTGGCTTCTGCCCCGAAGGAGAGGGGATGCCTTCCTGATTAAGAGAAGGCAAGGACACATGGCTGAGGAGGAACAGTTAGTTGCCTGACCACCAAGGATGAGTGGAAGAGTCATTTGTGTGATTTCAGAGTTGCCAGGAGGGAGGGCTACTGCATGGAGCCAGTACGTGACAGCAGCTGGAGACACAGAAGGCAGCCACCATAGCACCCAGATGGGCACTGTAGGGACTCAAAAGCCCACACTGTGCCATGCCAGCTGAGGGAGGAGGACTGCTGGGAGGAACTGACATGCATGTTATCATTCTTAGTAGAACTTCTGGGGAGCACCAAGGCTTTGGATAGGAAATAAAAATGGCAAAGGGAAGGTGTATTCTGTTTCCTGGGGGAAGTCTGTATCATTAAAAAACAACAACAACAAACTGGAGCGTTATAAGATTTTGCTGTCAGTCAGGATATTAAAAACATGGAACTGACCTTTAAAATAAATATTGAGAGATGTCTGAGAAGGAACTACAAAGTTCAATAGCGAGCCCTCATTCATCCAACTTTCCAGCATTGGAAAGTCCTAGAAAGAAGACAGTCTCCTTCTCCCTCTCTAGAGGACTCCTTGAAGAGCTCACCCATGTTGTTTACATTCTCTGTTACACACCCCCATTTCAGCATCCCACCTTGGGGTGTGCAGGCATGCTGCCACCTACCCACAACATGGTCTCATGTGGTTGGCTTTGCTATGTACCTCAAGTTCAGGCACGAGTGATTTAAAACAGAATCTTACCTAGGAGGACACTTGGCTGAGTTTTAACTATTGGTTCCTCAAATCTTGCTATTGATTTACTTGGTTTAACTGCTTTTCATCATTGGAATCAATTTTTAATACCGTTTTGAATTTTACAAACAAAATTCTCCAAAAAAAAAAAAAAAAGAAAGAAAGAAATGAATTTGGGTTAACAATCTTTCCTAAATGTGCTGCTTTTCCAAAAGATGCTAGGAGGCTGGATGTTCCTCTCTAATCTAGCAAGCCACAGGAGTTCCGACTTGTCTGGGTGTGCTGTTTTGAGTGGGTTAAAAGATAGGTGTGATCCCACAGTCTCAGCTGGGGCTTGGCATACCTTGTACACAGTATATGTGTGGCAGAGCAAACCAAGATCACACAAATATAAAATAAACTATAAATGGTAACGTAAAAATAAAAAAAAAAGGAGGAAAACTCAGAATCATACCCAGCTCAGCCTGATTCCCACCAAGCACAAATAAGCAAAATTTCCCCACCTTTTTGATGTCTTCACATTCTTCGGAGGAGCTAGGAGAATGTCTATGGAGAGCTTTATAGGAAGCAAAGTCAGTTCGTAATTTTATCAAAGTCTCTTCACGCTCCAGAACCTGTAAATGAGTGCAGGTCAGTTTGCTGAATGACCAATGTAACCGGCTTATTACTATCAATATTATTATTATTGCAGAGTGTTCCTTTCTGTTTGTTGCTGAATTGTGTAATTCATCACGCACTTCCTGTGGGGTTGGTAGGGAGAGGGAATTATGCTCTCAATCTTATATCAAGGTTCTTTAAGGCACTCAAGTTTATCCATGGGTGTATTTTGGACTTTCCCCTGAACCTCGGTATGGTCTACTTTATGAGGCAGAAGAAGGTTTTTCAGAGGTTTTGATGGAGGAATATACCTAATCTATCAGAGGATAGGATTCAAAGTTTGAGGATGAAAGAAGGAAGTTTCTTATGGAGTGGGTGAGTATGTGTGTACTCCTTTCTAGAAAATTAGAAAACATAAAATTTTTGTTTCAATTTTATGCTTTTTTGAATTTGTTGAAAATAACTAAAACAAAACCCAAGCTCTAGAAGTAAGTGGAAACATCCTCTTCACTTATTCTCTCCTCTTTCATTTCCACTGCAGGTGGGAGGACACTATTGAAAATTTACAGTCTATATTTACATATTATTGTCAGAGAGTCTAAACAACAAAAGTGGGACCAAATTACACGTAGGATCCTGCAACTTCCTCTCAACAACACGTCACAATCCTCCTTCCCTTTGGCTCTTAGACATCTACTTAGTCTTGTTTACTAAATGCATATTAATTCAGTATATAGAAGTCACTTCAATCGTTTCTCTTAATCTCTTCAACCATTTCCCTACTAGTGGGCACTTAGGTGGCTATGTGAGAGATTTTAAGTTTCTTTAGAATCTTGAACTTAACATGGCTGAGGAGATGTGCACCATGGAGAATATGAACCAAGGTGGGGAGAGTATGTAGCAGACTACTGAAGAGTTTTGGTGAAGGAGATTCATTTAGATGACTATTCTCCCTCCTTTCTTTCCTCATGGCTTTATTATAGATGTCTTAGAAAAACATTCTAAAAGAAGACACGTACCAAAGCATTACTGCAGGCGAGCTTATTTCGAAGTTCCTGGATTAGATCATCCTGTTCAGACACCTTTTGCCAGACTTCAGACAGTCGCTTCAGGGTCTCGTGATGCTCCTGGCTCAGGCAGGCAGAAGAGCATATTCGCACCTTTGAATGGTCACCCTTGTCCTCGGGCTCCTGGGATATTAAAAAACAACAAAACAGGTTGCTTTTGGTTATAATTTGTGAGTTAACTTCAGAACTCTATGAGCAAGGGAAATTTCTATTCTAAAAGTATATGTTCATATATGGGAAATTACTGTCTCCTTAGCAAGAGAAAAAATATTAACTAGGGCATACCCTTGGTAAAAATTCCAAACAGTTCATAAGAGAATACACTGTCAAGTAAAGTTTTCTCCATCCTAACTCTGTATGACTCTGATCCCCTCCTTGACAGCTCCTGTTACTGATTATTTGGGTATTTTTCCAGGGATATTTTATACATCTTTGTGTAAATGCATATAACTCCTACTTTTCTCCTTACACAAATGAGAGGCTTCTACTCACTATTCTAAACAATTGTGTTTTCACTTGACAATTTATTTATTTATTTATTTTTTTGAGATGGAGCCTCAAGCTATCCCCCTGGGTAGAGTGCTATGGCATCACAGCTCATAGCAATCTCCAACTCCTGGGCTCAAGCGAGTCTCCTGCCTCAGCCTCCCAAGTAGCTGGGACCACAGGCGCCCGCCACAACGCCCGGCCATTTTTTGGTTGCAGCCATCATTGTTGTTTGGCGGGC
>CAUYQV010079563.1:0-28629 GCA_963574575.1 Galagoides demidoff
AGGAAACGGGCAAACAGGAACAGACATCTTTGCGCTTTTGTGGTTAGGTCTGAAGTAAAAATGCCTTTTTTGACTAGGCTTGTGCTCAGCCGCAGTGTTGTGCTGATTTGGAGTTTTTAATGGCGGTTTTAACATCTCACTTTATTTCACTTCATTTTGCTATTTTTAACCATTATTAGATAAGTTTATAAGGAGCTCAAAAAACATGGGTGTCAGCTATGTACCTAACAGAACCTCAGCCCCCCTTTCAATCCAATCATTTTGTCTAGCAGTTCTTTCCTCTGCATCAACGAACAAGGGGCTTCATGGGACAGCAACAATAACTGCACTTAGGATTACGTTCTCCTAAGTCTCTTTGACTCAGATCATCTGACACAGGAACATGACTTATGATCCTTGATTCAGAAACCATTGGAATTCTGGACTGGAAGGAAGGCTTTCAGAACTAGGAACTTGATGGTGCTTCCTATTATTTCAGATATTTCTGGAAATTTAGTGGTGACTGCCATATTTCCACAGTATAGATGACTATTGCTAAGCATTACAGCTTCTGTAGGAACCCAGAGCCGAGACAGGAGAAATAGTTGATCCTTCCTAATGAGAATAATCATTTGGAAGGGCATAAATAATTGATAGGTATCATTTTAAATAATTTTCCCTCAAATCTTCAGAATTTTTTAAAAATAATTTATATTCTTTGCATTATTTTTTCCAATATTTCTCTGGTTTTATCAATTTGCTACCCATTGCATAGTTTTCAAGTCACTTAATGCTTAGCATTTCTTTATTCTCACAAACAATTATTCATATAAAAGCAAAAATGATCACTATAGCAAATAATTGTTACTCAAACCCAGGAAGAGCCATGGAATACTTTTCATTCCTCTTAGCTTTTCTTAGAACTCTTCTTATCCAGTTTCGGCAGGTACTCACATAGCTCTTAGAGGCATTTATCAGAGAAGGAGGAAGTCTCAGTAATCCAAGCACAAGGTGATTCTCCTGTAAAGTCTACCTTTGAATCTTAGCAAAGTATCTTTTTTTTAAAATTTTTTTTCCAATTTATTTCAGTGTTTTCCGCATTCCTACATTAAACTCAATCCAATTTCCTTCATTTTTAGGCCTAAATATCCTTTAATAATACTCTATTAAAGAATAAATATTAAAACACGAATTAATCTTTTAAGAATACTCACAGTTGATGACTCAGCTGATTTCTACCTTAGTATTAAACAAATCAGGAAAGAAGAATTTTAAAGCATAGCGTTGCTTCAGTTTGTAAGGAAGTCACCCATATTTACATTACACAGTGTAACTCATCATACAGCATACAACCCACACGATCTTAAACAAATACACTCCATGTACCTCCCGTTCCCTCTCCTCCTCCCCAAAGTATCTCTAATGAAGAACAAGATTAATAATGCATCAGCCTCATTCTCTAAAGTGGACCAAAGGTGGCACCACGAATTCATTTTTCAGTGTTAATGAATTAAAGTCCACCAACTCTTCTCATATTACTGCTCAGCGGTAGAAACCAATTGCTGTGGCTTAGCCAGAGATTCCCACTTGAACTTGCATTTTATCTGCGCACCAGCAAAACAAATCAGAGAAATCTTCAAAAGTGCTAATGATGGGAGGCCTCTCCTCTCCCTTCATCTCTGCCCACACCTGAGAGGTGAACACTGAAAGCTAACCTCAAACCCCACCTCCCACGAGGGGGACAAAACACACCCGGCATCTGAGCAGGCCTCGGGGCCGCTGGCTTTAGACAACTACAGAGATGAAACGGGCCATTCTGCCTCTGTGAAGTACGCCTTCTCAGAAGACACGCCATTTTATCACCTCTTAGGAACATTAAATATGTATGTGTACTCAAAAACGGTTTATAATAGCTGTAAATGAAAAATGAGGAACTAAATGGCCTCAAAATAAATGCGTTTTTTACACTGGGTAACAATTAGCATTAATGAGGAGTCGCCATACATTACGCGGAACTTGGTTGATTAAATGTGTTAGAAATGTATTTTAGAAAATAATATATATTTTGTTACCATAAAATCACTTGATGGGTGGGGAACCCATGGATGAATAACAAAATTAGAGAATCAAAAATTCATAATTACTGTTAACAGCACAGCTTATGCCTATTAGAAATGTATTAATTAAAGTAATATATTCATAAGGTTAAAAGCTTAATACATTTCTAAGAGACGAAAAGAAATCCCCAAGGCCTAAAAACAAACATAAAAAATTAAGGAGTTTGAATTATCCACATCTGCTGAGGACTGATTTGACAGAGAAGCATTTCCACGCTGGGATAATCGGCATTCTTACAGGTTGCCGGGGCCACTGTCTAATGGTCGGCGGGACGTGTCGGGAGTGACGCCTCTTTCAGCCTCCCTACCTTGTGGAGTCCAGCGAGGGCTTTGTCCGCCCCTGGCTGCTCTCCTCCCAGACGCTGTTGGCCAGCTCGTCCCCGATGGATGACATCACCTTGATGAGCTCGATTGGCCAGTCGTCGAGGTCCAGAGATCGGACTCGGGAAAGATGGGTGCCAAGATCCCGGTGAATCCCGGAGTACTCGATGCACATGAGGGCCCCCAAGTTCAGACTGGCCCAGTTAGGATTCTGCGTCTCGCAGTCCACACAGTGGGAGTTCCCGCGAATGTTCCGGATCGACTGCAGGGCCATGGCCTCACTCTGGCTGGTCAGTCGGGACTTGTTCTTGCTGCTCTCACATGACTGCAGGCTGGCCAGGATCTGGCTCTCAATGGCTTGGACCCACGCATCCCGCTCTTCGTATGTGGTGGCTTCAAAGTGCCACGTCTGGCCAGTGAGGGACACAATGGTGAACTCGAAGTTTTCTTCTTGTTCTTCGGCAGTGCTGGAGAGCCCGTGGGCTTTGAAGTTGCTGGTGCTTTTCTTCCTTCGGTGCTTCTTTCTGTTGGCGTGCGGGGAGGGGGGCGGGTCGAGCTTGGGGCTGGTGGTGCTGGAGATACTTGGGCTGGAACAAACGGAGTCCCCCAGCCCCGTGTCACTGCTGATGGCCGAGTTTGCAATGACCATAGCCTCACTCCACTGGTCGGCACTGGACACTGAGTAGGACCGCTGGTGCATATCGTCGGGTCAGCTGTTGAAGGAGACCAGGCTGACGCCGCTTGCCATCTGAGACCCAGATGCACTAGTGACATTCCCTGAATTGGGAGAGATGTGTAAACTGCTCATGTCCTTGGACAGGCCATCGGTTTTAGGGCTGGAGATGGGCGCGCAGGCAGACGTGGCTTGGGGCGGCCTCTTCCCTGGGACTTTCACAGTGGTTCTCAGCAGATCAATCTCTTTACCATGAACATTCTGCATGTAATCATGTAAGCTCGGGTGGTAGGTCAGCACACCGTTGTCGCACAGGGTGACGTATTTCTTCTTCCACTCTTTATTCAGTGATTTGCCACTTCGCTTTAGCAGCATGCCCTGTTTCATGGGGATGGCTCGGCCGCTCCCGATGCTGTCCGCACGGCTCTCCAGGCCTTTCTTTTCTTTGTCTGGGTCGCTCCCTTTCCGAGAGGTGAAGAGGTTGGACCGGCGTTTGGACTGCTTACGGACGGGCGTGGGCGTGTTGGCGCTGGGAGGGACGTCCATCCGGAGCTCCTTCTGGCTGGTGCTGGGAGTTGATGGGACAGAGGAGGAATAGTCGCTTAAACTCCCACCTCCATTACTTGTCTGGCTTATGTGCACGGCAGACACCTGTGCTGAACAGACAGAGGAATGGCTTGGAGAGTTGGGCAGTGACTTGCAGGGCCCTATGGACAGCTGCTGCTTCTTCCTCGTGGCAACAATCTTCTGGGCAACGTCCTGGAAGACCCTCTCCACGTTCAGCCCCTACGTGGCACACGTCTCGTAGTAGGTGCAGCGCTTCAGATCGTTGGACAGCTTCCGCGCCGGCGCGGCGTCGATGACCCTCGGGTTGGTGGAGCTGATGGCGTCTTGGGTTCCCACCAGAACCAGCGGGATCTCGCTCGTGTTCCGGTAGTTGTCCATCCGACTGTAGTAGTGGTAAACGGTCTGGAAACTTATCTCGTCCTCCAAGCTTAAAACAAATATAACAGCGTCCACCCACATGGCAAACTGCGCCTCCGGGGGGCCCCCCTCATCTCTAATCAGCAGCAGATAGCTTTGTCCATCAACAACAATCTCTTTCTTGAACCTGCCACCTTCAGGAGACTCCTCCTGGACATACATGCCCGTCAGGTACTGGTGCACCAGCGCGGACTTGCCGCTGGCCAAATTACCCACAATTCCCACTTTGAGCTCCGGGACAGAGCGACTCAACGTTCATTCCTGGCTGTTCACAAAGGCATCTTCGATGGCAATGGCGTGCTCCCGGATCTGGTTCTGCAGCACCGGCTCCTCCACGCGCTCCAGCAGCTCGTAGATGGAGTAGATGTTGGGGTGGACCGACTCGAAACGCTGGATCTCGGCCCGGATGGCAGCCGAGTTGGCCAGCTGCTGCTGGTAGTTCATGGTGCAGGCGCCGCGCCCGGAGCCGAGAGCCCCCCGCCGCCACCGCCGCCCCGCGCCCCGGAGCCCGCGGGCCGCCGAGCCAGGGGCAACGCAGCCCCCGGGGAGCCGGGCCCGCCAGCTGCGGGCGGAGGAGGCGCAAGAAGAAAGGCGCTGGTGGAGCAGGCGCGGGGCGGCCCGCGGGCTCAGTTCATGGCCGGGACCCGCGGCGGGAGAGCGAGCGGGCCCCGGCGTCCCGGGTCAGCGGGCCGCCCAGGGGGAACGCGCCCCCATGGAGCGCGCCGCGGCGGGCGCGGCCGGCCCGGGGAGGAGGCTTCCTCCGCCGCAGCCGCCTTCCACCCCTAGGCGCTGCTCCACCGAGCAGCCATTAAAGCCCAGCAGCCGCTGTGCTGAGAGCGCCAGGGCCGAGGGCCGGCCCCCGGGCAGTGGCCGCGCCGGTCCTGGCGCCCGGCCGCAGAGTGGGTCTGCGCGCTGCGTACCGCACCGCCCGCCGAGCCGGGACGAGCCGCAGGCGCTGTGCAAGCCGCGGAACCCGCTCCGAGCACCGCCCGCCGCCTGCCCGGCCGGCCCCCTCCCTGGCACGCAGGGCTCCGGCCCACGTCGGCCCCGCCCCCGCCTGCGCCCGCGCCCGCGCCCCGGCCGCCGCCGCTGCGTCCTCCCCGGCGCTTCCCAGCGCGCCAGATCCCGGGGAATTGCGCCAGGCCCCGCCCCGCGCCTGCCTCTGGGCTTCCTGGGACTTGTAGTCCGCGCTCTGCCGGAGCCCGCCGGGCCAACGGGGCGGAGTGTGCTCGGCGCTCAAACCCCGCGCGCGGGCGGGGCGAGGCGCGGGACCCTCCTGCCGGCCGCACCTCGCGCGCGCGCTCCCCCCGGCTCTCTCGGCGGCCCCGCGCGGGCACTCGGGCGGCGGTGTGTGAGTCCGCCCCCCCTGCATTTTTACTTGTTTCCAGGCTGGGGGCTCTGGGAGCGTCTGCGCCTTGCGGTTGTCCTGCGACCCCTCCTCTGTGGCGGGCTGCGCCCTCCCACGTTTGTTAACTTTTCGCCTCCATTTCTGAAGCCGGCACACGAGCTTCCGCTTTAATTTCTGTCCGAAGGCGAAGAGCCTCCTGACCCCTGGTGGCGTGGGCTTCACACAACGCGAGTGAACTGAAGTTGAGACGGAGCGCAAGGTGCGACAGAATTCCACAGAGGCTTTCTGAAAGTCCTTTCCCATTAAAATAATAATAAAAAAAAAAAGGTCGTGGATCTGAATCTGCCTCTTGAGCGGCCCCCGTCTAGTCCGCGGGGGTCCCTAGCCTCTTGCCCGCCCTTCCCACGTCAATTCCCACACGAGCTCAGCCCCGGGGGCCCCAAGGAGCTGGACCGCGCTGCACCGGCGGCGCTGGCACGGGGAGGGGGGCTGGTCCCCCAGCCTTGAGGCGTATAGAGCTGGCAGATTTGCAGGATCCCCCAGCCGGTGGGCGGCCTCGGAGGCCCAGGGTTTGCGCGCTCTGGCTGAGCTCCTGCCCCAGCCTTTGGACTGGTATTTTGGAAACAACTGGGCCGCCTGGCATCCCTGTTAAAGCCTGCGAGTCTTCACCTAGTTCACACGCAGCCTGCGTGTGGCCTAAACACTCTGGAATCCTGCGTCGCCCAGTTCTTGCCTCTGGGCTCCACAATTTCCCACAGAGATGTGCCGTGCCGACATTTTTAGCATTCTGCGCCTTTGCCCACATCCTCCTTCACACTGAGGCAGAGTCGTCTCTCTCCCGTGATGTGCCTCTGGCTTTACGCTTGTAAGTAAATGCAATGACCGAGATACAGGCGTGTGGCCCCATTTTGCACGACTATTAGCATCAACTGACCACTCCTCCCCCCTTGAAAACCCTCCTCCTGGTGGCAGGGACCCGCACTCACCGGGTCCTCCTGCGCACTGTCTGGCTTCCTGGTCTCTGTGCTTCTCTCCCCTAACCTCTACCAGGGTCCCAGGGCTCCTCATTAGGCCTCTTCTCCTTGCTGTTTGCTGTGATCTCTGTCCTGTGGCTTAGAATATCAAGTACAGGTGAATGAACCTCAAATTTTTATCTGGGACCCAGACCTCACGCCTGAATAACAAATTCACTCTCACCTGCCTCCTCCTCATCTCTGGGATGCCCAACTGGTGATGTAATCCAGCACTTCTCAGGCTGAGCTCCTGCTGTCCCCTCCACCTGCCTCTCCTGAAAACCTTCTCCACTCAGTCATGGATAACTTCAGGTTCCCCTCTGCTCAGACTGAAAATCTGGTGCCATCCTTTTTGCCTCCCATTCTATGTGATATCATATCCAAGATGATATCAGCTCTACCTTCAAGAGATCTAGAATCCCCAGGATTTTCATCACTCTGCTGAAGTCATGGTCATCCAGCCCCTGGGTCATTGCTGGATAATTCCTCCAGCAATTGCTCTCTCCCTTCCCACCTGTTCTACTCTCAGGCCTGGTGAAACTTACAAAACCTGTGTCAAGGCAGGTCATGACCTTGCTCAAACCCAAGACCCTACGGCACAAGGAGCTGTGCAGGGTCTCACCTTTCCCCTGCCTGTGAGCTGCAAGTTAGCCTGTCACAATTTCATGGAGGCTGGCAGAATACAGGAGACCCCTGAATCAGAAACAAAGGGCTTTATTATTCCTCACAGTAGCAGTAGCAGTATCGGCGTTCTCACAGGACAAGGTGAGGCCCAGGAAAAACCTGTATCTGGAGTAGGTTCCCCTACAGGAGAAGAACCGTGAGCTCAGAAGAGCTGAATCTTTCACGGGTACAGTGAGTGTGTCTGCCCTTACCTGTGACAGGAGGCCCTGTCTCTGTCTTCCATGACCTTGGACAGCTAGCACAGAACAAAGCAGCCTCTACTCATGTTCAGAAGTGTGAGAAACCAATGTAGGGTGTCTGTGACAATTGTCTTCACTGGGTTAACCCAGCTCTGGCTGCCATAACCAAGTTCACAGGCTGTCTGGTTTCAAGAAGAGAAATACGTGTTCTTACAGTGCTAGAGGCTGCAAGCCCAAGAGCAAGGATTTAACTGGGTTGGGTCTTGTCCTTGGCTTATAGGTGGCCATGTTCTCACTGTGGTCTCACATGGTCTGTCCCCTGTCTGTGTCTGTCACCTCTTCTTATGGGGACTCCAGTCTTGATTAACTCTTTTTGTTTGTTTTATTGAGACAGAGTCTCACTCTGTTGCCCTGGGTAGAGTCCTGTGGCGTCATCATAGCTCACAGCAACCTCAAACTCTTGGGTTCAAGAGATCTTGCTTCAGTCTCCCAAGTGTTGGGACTATAGGCTCCTGCCACTGCACCTGATTAGTTTTCCTATTTTTAGTAGAGATGAGGTCTCACTCTTGCTCAGGTTGGTCTCAAACTCCTAAGCTCAAGTGATCCACCTGCCTTGTCCTCTCAGTGCTGGGATTACAGGCATGGGCCACCTTGCCTGGCTGTAATTACCTCTTTAAAGGTCTACTCCAACTATAGTTACGTTCCAGGCTCCTAGGGTTAGGACTTCAACACGTGGATTGCGGGGGAGGGTGCAATGCAGCCCAGGACAGTGCCTCTCTTGCCATAGCACCTCTGTTCCAGCCTGGTTGGCCTCCTTGCTGTTCCTCAGATGCACCGGCCGTGCTCCCACCTTTGTAATAGCTGTTCCCTCTGTTCCCCAGAGCCTCTGCCAGCTGCATCACTTCCCTCACATAATGACTAAAGTCACCTTCCCAGTGACACTTTGCTGACACCTTACATCAAATGGCATCCAGTTCACCAGCGTTTGAAGTCCCCTATCCTGCTGTGACAGAAAGACAATGGTCCCCAGAGATGTCACATCCTGAAACCAGTAAATATGTTGCTTTACACGGCAAAAGGACTGTTGGTCTCAAACTCCTGAGCTCAAGTGATCCACCTGCCTTGTCCTCTCAGTGCTGGGATTACAGGCATGGGCCACCTTGCCTGGCTGTAATTACCTCTTTAAAGGTCCACTCCAACTATAGTTATGTTCCAGATGTGACTAAGTGAAGGACTTTGATATGGAGGGATTGTCCCAAATTATCTAGTTGTACTCAATCTGATCAAAAGGGTCCATATGAGAGGCAGGCAGGAGGGTCAGAGTCAGAGAAAAAGAGAAAGAAACGTGATGACAGATGTAGGGGACAGAGGAAGAGGGAAGTGGGAGGAGGAGAGGAAACGGACAAGAGGGAGCTGATAAGATGCTGCTCTGCTGCTCTGAGGATGGAGGAGGGGCCGCCAGCCAAGGAATGCTGGTGGCCTCCAGCAGCTGGAGAAGGCAAGAGAGCGGAGTCTTTCCTAGGGTTCCAGAAGGAGCACAGCCCTGTCCACCCACTTTGGACTTTGCTGTAAGATAATAAATTTGTGCTGTTTAAGCCTCTGAGTTTGTGCTCATTTGCTACGGCAGTGATGGGAGACAGCCCCTTTATTTTTTTTCTTAGCACTTGTCCCCCCCTAACTCTCTGTGTACCTTGTTTATTTCAGGTATGGGCTCTATCCCCACTGGCATGTGGGCTCCGGGAAGACTAGGACTTTGTTTTGTTCCCAAGTCCATCCCCAGTGTCCATGATGCCCTGACACATAGTAAGTGCCCAATAAATGTCAAACAAATGGCTTCCTCACTCAATTGTAATTTCCATGGAGACAAGGAGTCCTTTCCACACTTGGCTGAAGGGCTCCGTGAGACATTTACTTGACGTGTGCGTGGGCTGTCGTGTGGTAGAGCAGGACTCAGAGCACAGGCTTGACAGCAGGTGCTGGGGAAGCCTGCGGGGGGGGCTTTGTTGACCAGAGTGTCATCAAGGCTCTTGCCTCCAGGTGAAAGGGGAGGTCACACTGGGGCAGGAGGGAGGGCAGAACTGGAGGAAGAACGCAGACGGAGCCACAGACCCGGTTTCCTTCTCTTGCATTTTGCCTGACTTTGCTGAAATGACTTTGCAGTGGTGACAGTGCGGTCAGTGTGTTTGCAGTTCATAGTTGGGGCATTTGACTGGGTCTTGGGGTAACAGCTATTTATGTCCGTTAGCCTTCCCCCCCAAATGCCACATAACAACCCTAAAATCGCGACAGCACACACTGAAAGCATTTATTCTGCTCACACCTATAGGGCTCCTGGAGTTAGCTGATCTGGGCTGGGCTCTGCCGGGCTTCTCAGCTGGACCTCGTGGAGCGCCGGTTCTCCTGGCACCCCAGACTAGACCAGGCACGTCTCTCCGCAATGGAGGAAGGGCCAGAGAACAAACCTCGCTGTGTCTGCGCCCCTTACACCTGCAGATTTCCCCTTGGCCAGAGCAAGTCACAGGAGCCCAGAGTCGAGGGAAGGAAAGTTCACTCCACTGTGGTGGGGGGACCCACAAAGTTATGTGGCAAAGGTGTGGATGTGTCATTCTATTTCTGGAAAGTGGTACAGAACAGTGCAGAAGCAGCTCCTGGTCCAGCCTGTCCCACCCGCCTCGGCCCTGTGAGGGAGCTGAGAGAAGAACAGGTGGGCGTCAACATCAGATGAGACGTGTGTGCTGGTGCTTCGGCAGCTACAGATATTATTACATCAATGGAGCCATGAAGCTCTGTAAGTCTCAGTTTTTCTTGTGTGTAAAAGATAGATTATAGGGGCAGTGCCTGTGGCTCAGTGGATAGGGCCCCATATACCAAGGGTGGCGGGTTTGAACCCAGCCCTGGCCAAACTGCAACAGAAAATGGCCGGGCATTGTGCTGGGCGCCTGTGGTCCCAGCTACTTGGGAAGCTGAGGCAAGAGAATCACCTAAGCCCAGGAGTTGGAGGTTGCCGTGAGCTGGGACGCCACTGTACTCTACCGAGGGCAACAAAGTGAGACTCTGTCTCTACAGAAAAAAATAAATAAATAAACAAATAATAATAAAAAGTTAGATAGTAACACCTAAAACATTCAGTTATTACTGCTTACAGAGCTGTCGTCAGCATTCCAACTTATGCAGCTAATGAGTGACTAAGCTCGGATTTGAATCCCTGTCAGTTTTATTCCACTTCCCTTTATGGTTTTTGGGAAGTGATAGAAAGATGGTGTCCTTGTTGTCTGTATGGTGACTCCTCTGGCCGTAGAGTGCAGCGAAAGCAATGATGTGAGATGTCTGCGTCTGGGGCATGTGAAGCTTCTACCCATGTCTCTGCCTCTGTGTCTCTGTCCCTCTCTCTCTCTGGACTTGACCCTGGCTGCCATGGTTGTGAGGAAGCCCGAGTCATGGGAGAGGCCGTCTGTGAAGGTCCTTCAGGTGATTTCAGCTCCCAAGCCTCAAGTCTTCCAGCTGCAACATACCCCAAACATGGCACAATGAGACAGACTGTCCCCTCTGAGCCTTGCCTGAATTCCCAGCCCACAGAAACTCCGAGACTCAAGTGACTATTGTTATTTTAAGCCACTTTATGTTGGAATAATTGTTGCTGCACAGTAACAGACACTAACAGTGTTCCTGGAACCCTGTAAAAATTTATGAAACTTGTGATGTGTGTGAGAGAGTATTTACAGATATGATTTACTTTACTTCTTGATTTACCAAGCTTCGCATGTTGTAAAGGCTGCAGGTTTACCCCTCTGAGGGACCCTGTAAGAGAGAATCCTTTCCGACCTTGGCTTTGCTTGTCATCTCCGGGGAACCCTAATCCGGTGGGTGATTCTCCTTCTCTTCCTCTTCTTCTTTCTTCCTCTTACATCTTTCTTCTTTTTGAGACAGGGTCTCACTCACTCTGTCATCCAGGTTGGAGTACAGTGGCATCATCACAGCTCAGTGCAAGTTCAAACATGTAGACGCAAGTGATCCTCCCACCTCAGCCTCCCAGAGAGCTAGGATTACAGGTGCGAGGCAAGGCGCCCCTCCTCGTGTTCTGAAACAGTTTTATTAGTTTCAGAACTCGGTTTGTGTCCTGTAGTTCTGTAAGTCTGAAGTCAGACACGGGGGCTCACCAGGTGAACCCTTGCTGGGGAATCTGGTAGGATCTGTTCCTTGCCCTTCCAGCTTCTAGAGGCCACCAGCACCAGTGGCTGTGGCCCCTTCCTCCTTCCATTTCAAAGCCAGCAAGGGGAGTTGAGTCTCATATCACATTCCGCTGACACCTCCTTTACTGCCCTGTCCCACTTTTCAAGACACTGGTGATTAAACAGGGACACCTAGATAATCCAGGGCAGCCTCCCCACATCAGGCCCATCCAGTTGGTAATGTTAATTCCATTTGCAACCTCACTTCCCCCGGTCATGCAGGGCCACCCGCCCATAGGTTCCAGGGATGAGGATGTGGACCTCTTGGATGGGTGGAATGTTATTCTCCCTATTAATAAACTCTTGCCACTGTCCAATATGCATTTCCTGCTGACTACTTGGGGTCCTCAAGTATGACAGTAGTTGCATTTGAATCCATATCTCTGCACGACTAGAGGAATATTTGAAAGAAACATTGGTTGCCAGAATCAGCCCCCACACCCCTTGGTACCAGGCAGCCCTTCAGAACTCATGCCCTCATACCTGCACTGACGTGTTCAGAATCCCCCACAGGGTCCCTAGGACCGGAGCCCAAAGTGACGCAAACAGAAACACAGGTGAACCCAGTGAGTTTTAAAAGTTTTTATGCTTTTCTTTCTTTTGCACTCACCTTTTTAGGTCAGTTCGTGCTTATTTGTAGGGTTAAAAGACAATCTTCCTGATAGGCAAAGTAAACAAGGTGAGCAGAAGCTGCATAGTGCCCAAGGTCACTTTTAGAAAGATTTTCATGTTTATTAGATATCATTAACATTAGTTTAATATACAACATATAGCTTTCATCAGGATTTTCAAAACCTCACTGAAAATGCAATTGATTCCTGGATGAAGTCCAAGTTTTATCCCTTTAAGTGGATAAAGTGAGGGTGTGGTTCTTAGGGACACTTAGAAAGTGTTGAGGGTGACAGAGAGAAGGCAAGGGACCATTTCACAGTGGAAGGGGTGAATGAAAACCAAGCACTAGACACTGCTTTCTAGAAAGTTCCTTAGCTATGGCCATGTGGTCATGGCTATGTCATGCCTCACCTTTGCCCCAAGGCCCTAGCTCATAACCTCTGACCTGTCCCCTCCCTTCTCCTGAAGACTCCTCTTTCCACACAGTTTTCTTCTCTTGAATTATCAGGAAGGAATTTGCCCCAAACCATGATATTTTATGCTACTCACATATTTTCCTAAATTAAGGAGTATTACTCGGAGATGACGTCTATGGCCCTAATTTTTTAATAGGAGGAGAATCTGTCCTGTCAATACATTGGCTATGCTAGGCTGGCAGTGCTTGGCAGGTCACAGGGCTGGTGCAGTCAAGAGTAACAAATGTTCTGTGAAGCTTTATTACTCAGACAGAGGAGAAATACTCTTTCTCAGAGGATAAGCACAGAAGCTAAACCTCCACCCTGTGTATCAGTTTTCTATGGCAGCTGTAACAAATTAGCAAAAACGCAGTCACTTAAAACATAACATATATTTAATTGTCTTGCAGATCTGGAAGACAAACGTTAGAAATGTGTGCGTCCCACTGAGCTCAAATCAAGACACTGGGCAGAGCTGAGCCTCTGAGGTGGGGGTCGGGGGGTCTGTTTTTTTCCCAGCTTTTGCAGGCTGCCTGCATGCCTCAGTTCACAGCCCCTTCCTCCATCTCTACAACATCAGAGCAATTTTACTTCTCCCTCTAACTTGACTGCCTCCCTCCTAAGGGAGTGAGCCCACTGGGATGGTCCAGAATAACACCCCATCTCAGGAGTCCTAATTTAATCATGCCTGCAACGTCCCTTTTGCCATATGAGGTGAATTTTCACAGGTTCTAGGCATTACATTAACACATAGACATCTTTGGGGAGCCTTTGTTCTGCCTACCATTCATACTGAGAATTCAAGGAAACAGACATGGGTTTTGCGTATTCCACTGAAATACATCGTGGGATGTCCCTTGGACACACAGAGCCATGCCAACAATTACTCGGTGGCAGATGACAGACTAATCAAAAACAAAACTGTCTGTGGACAATTTAAGCACTGTGGAATTTTCTCATTTTCATTTAAAGTAGGGGATTTAATTTAATTTAATGCTTTGAAACGTACTTAACACAATGCATGGGATTATTAAGGAAACCAGTTATATTGAAATGCAGTTATCAAGATATTCAGCCCTTTGTGATGGAGAAATATACTATGTGCTTCTTTATTAAGAAATGAACTAAGAAGATGGCGTGGTCGTTTTATCTAACTACCGTAACTTTGAATTATCAACAAGTTTAAACAATATTTTAAGATATTTGAATGTGATAGGAAAATATCTGATTCCTCTTGGTGGTAAGGTTGCAGGTATTGCTAATACTGTGATTTTTTTTTTACATTAATGATGGAAGTAAGTGGTACATTTCAATTAGAGTCCAGTGAAATCAGAGATGTAAATGTTTTTTTTTCTTTTCTTTTTCTTTTTTTCTGTTTGAGACAGAGTCCCACTCTGTCACCCTGGGTAGAGTGCCATGGCATCACAGCTCACAGCAGCCTCGCACTCTTGGGCTCAAGAGATCCTCCTGCCTCAGCCTCCCAAGTAGCTGGGACTACAGGCACCTGCCTCAATGTCCAGCTAGTCTTTCTAGAGTCCTCCAAGGCTTTTTTTTTTTTTTGGAGGCAAAATACATGTAACGTAAAATTTATCACCTTTATCCTTCACAAGTGCCTGTCTCAGAGGTGTTAAGTCCGCTCACCTTGTTTTGTTGTGCAGCCATCTCCAGAATGCTTTTCATCTGGCAAAACTGAAACTCACACACGTGAACCAGCTCCAGCAGCTGCTGTTCTATTTCCTTTTCCTGTAAAGCTCGCTGTTCTAGGTACTTCATATACATGGATCCCTACAGTTCCCTTCCTTTTATGATTGGCTTACTTCATTTATCATAATGTCCTCCAGAGTCATCCATGTTGTAGCATGCGTCAGAATTTCCTTCTCTTTGAAGGCTGAATAACATTTCACTGTATGTACGTGCACATTTTGTTTATCTGTCAACCCACACTTGAGTTGCTTCCACCCTTCGGCCGTTGTGAATAATGCTACTGCGCCCATGTGTATAAACATCTCTCTGAGATCCTGCTTCCAATGCTCTATGGTATAAGAAGGTCTGACAGTCAAGTTCATGAACTAGCCCCCATGTGCTTGTGTTGATGGCACTGTACAGATAACTCCATAAGGTTTCATAGCCTTGCTGTGTCTGTGTCTCACAGCTGTGTTGTGTTGACATGTGGTGGTGTCTTGCTGAGCTGTGTTTATGATTATTGTGTTGCATGGTTTTTGTGCCATCCCTGAGAAGGTTGGGGCTTGAATTACAGCAACAAACCATTCATAAGTTTCTTGTTAAACTTGCAAGAGTGGAAATGAAATCAGGGACATGTTAGTCCAAGTGTATGGGAATAATGCCATGAAGAAAATAGCAGTATACAAATGGATTAAACAGTCTTCTGAAAAGAGAGAAAACATCACCAATGAAAAGAGGTCAGGCAGCAAATAACATGCAGCCCTGAGGAAAATATTGCAAAAAATCACCAAATTGTGTGTCAAAATCATCAGTCAACTGTGAGGTGCACAGCAGACCAAGGAAACGTCAATTGAGCAACAGTTAGGACAATCTTAACTGAAAATCTTGACCAACAACTCATGGCTCTTGGGCCACAACAATGCACCAGCTCACACAGCACTGTCTATGGGGGAGTTTTTAGCCAGCATACAAATAACTGTCTTGGAATACCATCTCTCCTCACCTGGACACAGTGACTTTTTTCTTTACCTGAAAATAAAGGAAATATTGAAAGGAAGACATTTTGATGACATTCAGGACATCAAGGGTGATATGATGACAGCTCCAATGGTCATTCCAAAAAAAAAAAAGTTCCAAAAGAGTGCTTTTGAAGGGTGCAGTAGGCTCTGGCATCTGTGCATATCTTGCCAAGGGGAGTACTTCAAAGGTGACCATAGTGATAGTCAGCAATGAGCTATGTAGCACTTTTTCTAGGATGAGTTCAGGAACTTAATTGTCAGGGCTTCATATAACGAGAAGTGACATTTCTGGATAAGACAAGTCCTTTTAATGGCACATCAGAGTGAAGCTCAGTTTCACTGAATTGTCTTCATTCACACCAGGGTAACTGCTTCTAAGATCTGTGCCCCAGAATAGAAGGGTACATTTGGTGAAAGACCAACACTATGAAAGGGACCTCCCAGTTCCTTTTCTACACCAACGAGAAAACTGAGATCCTACTGGTGAAATGACTTACCCAACATCACCTCACTCATTAGAGACAGACCCAAGAGCAGAAGTGAGCCTGTGGAGCTACAGGTGCTGAGATGGCAGGGGGGTGGGAGTCGGCTGGCGGCAGACCCCAGGAGCAGAGGGTGGTGCCAGCCTCCGTGATGAGGAAGAGGAAACAGTGAAATTATTCCACCCCTGGGGGAAACGCCCTTTCCCTTGTCAGATAGGAAGACAGCCGTGCAGGGACACCCCGCGATGCTTCCACAGAGGCAGAGGCTGCCTCTTTTTCTCTTTTCAAATCAAGGTCAAGGGTAAAGACAGACCCTCACCTCCTCGAGCCACCTCTACAGGTGGAAAAAACACTGGTGAATCAGCTGCTGGGGGACTTACACACGTGATTTGCACACACGCCTTGGATTTGTGGTGGTGTTTGACGTGGACGTTTACAGAGACGCGTGCTGTGGTGCCTGTGTACCTCATTCCCTCCGTGTGTCAAGTGCCAAATTCACAATAATTCTGAGTGTGTGCATTCTTCTCCCATAAAATGGAAGATTAATTTGCTTATACACACTCTATGAGCTGATTAAGAAGCTGGTTTTATACACATAGCTTTGGCTGATGAACAAATTAGACATTGAGAAATCAGATGCAAATGAGTAGTTTACAGACACTTCTGAAATTGTATAATCATCTCCCAGATCACATGGCAGCCAAGAAACTGACTTAGCACGGGTCTCTGAGGCAGCTCAAAGGGGAGTTTCAGTCACGTTCATCACTTTCGTTTTTCTCATCAAATTTGTCACATATTTCGGGAACGGTCCTTGCACTGCAGTGTCTGGTCACTTTGTTTTATCCTCTGCTGTGGCATCTCTGGGTTTATTGTCCAAATACAGGATTTAATACATTTGGCAAGCTGTTCCTTCTGATGGAATAGAATATGAACAAAACAACCACCACCACAAAGGATTGCTCTTGTATTCCTCAATTTTCACCTGTTTTCCAAAAATGGATTCAGTTTACATATTGATGGAACTGGTGCTGAGTACTAGGCCTGGCACCTTTCAACATCACCTCATTTAACCATCTCAGACCTTGGAAGGGGGCTGGTACTATCCCCAGAGGAGGCCCTGAAGGTCCTGGGGGCAGCGACCTTCCTGGGGCCTCAGTCAGAGGAGACACGCCTAGAATTGAAAACACAATTTTTTCAGTATAGATCCAAGAGTTTGCCATCATCACTGCTGTGTCTCTCCTAATTTAAAAAACATGATGGAATATTTCATGAGAATAATCATAGAGACATTTCCCGGGACATGGAAGACAATCATATCTAGATTAATGGCTATGGTTTCCCACATCTCTGAAGAGCATTGTTACCGCCATAGATTGGCTCTCTCGTCTTCTCACAATGATTTTCACTAAGTATGACCCCAGCTGAACACGCCAGCTCACTGTCACCCATACTGCCTGGCGTGTGAGTGTGCACGACCCCCTGTCCTGCTGGGATCCACAGCCACGCCTGTCACACGGCAGACTGGCTGAGTTTTTCCACATAGCCCAAGAAGGTGAACGGCCTTTAGAACAGGAAATGGCAGCCATTCGGTTGGACTTATCTCTCCTTTCCTTAAAACAGTGGTCATCAAACTGTGTCCCGTGCGATTCCCTGCCCCAGGAAGCCCGCATCAAGTGGGGATGAGGATTTTATAAACCCTTTTCTACCGACAGCCGTGTGTTATCAGACCCCCTATTCCTGCATCATCCTGCCTTAGAGGCTGCCGGTGAGCTGGTACCTAGAGCCTGGCTTCTCAACTGCTGGCAGCCCCAACCCTGTTGCCCTTTACATAAAAGCCCCACTTTTAGCTTTTTAATATCCAAGGTGCCCCATTAGACACACTCAGGCAGGAAGTGCATTTTTCCAGTACTGGGTGTCAAAATACTTAGCCCCGTGGTAATTCTTCATTGTCACCTGGAGGAGGCATTATCCATGGGGGCACTTTTGCTGGCCTGATTATGTAAGGTGACAGAGTGAAGGGGTGCCAGGAACAGAGCGGGAATTGGTGAGGCAGCCTCCCCTGTGCCGTCCCCTTGACACCTTCCCCAGTGCAGAGTGGGAATTGGTAAGGTGGCCTCCACCGTGCCGTCCCCTTGACGCCTTCCCCAGTGCAGAGTGGGAATTGGTGAGGAGGCCTCCCCCATGCCGTCCCCTTGACGCCTTCCCCAGTGCAGAGCGGGAATTGGTGAGGAGGCCTCCCCTGTGCTGTCCCCTTGACACCTTCCCCCAGTATAGAGTGGGAATTGGTGAGGCCGCCTCCCCCGTGCCGTCCCCTTGACGCCTTCCCCCAGTGCAGAGTGGGAATTGGTGAGGAGGCCTCCCCTGTGCCAAACCCTGGACACCTTCCCCCAGTATAGAGTGGAATTGGTGAGGTGGCTTCCCCCGTGCCATCCCCTCGACACTTTCTCCCAGTGCCATTTTCCTTCTCTCCTTCCTTCCACCGAGTGCCCTTTGCCTCCTGCAGCCTCCTGGTCAGGCTGAGCCTCTTCATTCTGTCCTCTGCCGGGCCTCTCCCCAAACCCATGTGACAGAGGTGTTTCAGGTTCCTGGCAGATAGCTGCTCTAGGGAGCTGACCTAGCCCCTCCATTTCTGGGGCTGCAGGCACAAGAAGAGTCTTGTAACTGCAAAGGGGGTGCTGGCCTAATGGGAGGAGCAGGGATCCTCACCTCGGCGTGGGCATGGTGGGGAAGGGACTACCCTGGCCCAGACACCAACCTCCTGTCCCCTGGAGTAAACAATTTCCTTTTCTGGGCCTCAGCTTCCTCACTTGGAAAATGTCAGCTGGACCAGAGAACATGTAGGCCACACTTCTCAGACTTGAATGCACATGCAGGTTACCAGGAGCCTTATTCGGAAGGCTGGCCCTGACCCATGGGGCTGGGTGGGGCCTGAGCGTCGCACTTGTGGTGGGTTCCAGGTGAGGCTGTTGGTGCCAGTCTGCAGTGCTCATCGGCAGGCCGCAGGTGCCACCCCCGGAAATAGGGCAGGATGGTAACATGGGCTCTTAGAGCTCACACAGCTGCCCATGGAAAAGGCTTTTCTGTGCTAATCCTTGCCATTAAATTTCTCTCCACAATGTTTCAGACTACAGCCCTTTTTGAGGGAGGCTACTGTCTTTATGAATACCAAGGCAGTTCTCAGAAGTTTCATGGAAATGGACACAGTCTCCGTTTCTTTCCCTTGAAAGGCATTTCTCTGGGCTCCAAAGGCCCGGATTATTCCATTTTCCCACACCGCCTGCCTGGGTATTACAAAGTCAGAAAGTCACCCCCGGGTTTACAGAGTGAAATGTCCTCGGTGGGGGGAGGTGAGTGTCTAGCCAGTTCTCTTTCCCCAGACCTGGAGAATAGCCTGGTGGTCCTTGACTTCTGGCAGGTCACCTGCCTTCAGTGTAGCCGGCAGCCTGGGCCACAGCATGAGCTCACTCTTCTGGAAGTGAGACTCATCCCAGCCAGTCTTACGCTGTGACAGTCAGCACAGGCAGACCTGTGTGTGGCACTTCCAGATGGTTCTTACTTATGGATGAGGAGGCAGAGGCGTAGGGCCGGCCTCAAGTCACCCCAGGGTGGGGGTAGGGCAAGATGGCTGCTCCACCCCCCTCTCCAGGGAAGCCCTGAAGCCAACCACAGACAGGACACTACACGCACAAGTTCACTTAATTCAAAGTCTGCGTCTGCCCTCGTTGACTGTATGTCTGGGGGTGAATTTATTCTCTTCTTCAGGCCTCCTCATCTATAAAACTGAGTCACTAAAACACCTGCCCAGATAGAATTATGATCACATTTCTAGGACTCAACCCCACCCACAATCTTATTAGCAACATTAGGAACTTTAATTTACACATATGCAACTACAGTATTGAATGTCCTTTCACACTTATTCTCAGACTCTAACTAAGTTCAGGTTAAATGTGTCCTCTGGAATCTTATTTGGGTTTTCAAGGCATACATGTTATGAGGCTGGGTTGGGGTGAGGATAAAAACGGGGCCAGTCAACCGATTGACACATGTTTACTGAGCCCTGCTCCGTTCGAGGCAGGGTGCTAGGGACTCAGAGTACCACGGCAAAAGAGACAGAAAGAGTCACTTCCTCCTCAGAGCTGTCAGGGAGGATGGAGCGTAAGCTAATACTTTCTCATCATTAATTAACTAACTTCAAGGGTGTGCTCCAGTGAACTTGAGGTAAGTCACCCTTGGTGTCTGCTTCAGTCCAGGTGTGTGGAGCCACATTCCCTTTCTCTCAGGTCCATACATTTATTACCTTGTGGCATCTGACCTTCCCTTTGACCTTGACCTTCATGGACATGATGAGTTGAAGCTCCAGGGACGGGCTTGAGGAGCAGAAGCTGGTCAAGTTTTGGCAGAGGATGGAGGTTCTGTCTTTTTTTTTTTGAGACAGAGTCTCACTATGTGGCCCTGGGTAGAGTGCCATGTGTCACAGCTCACAGCAACTTCAAATTCTTGGGCTTAAGCGATTCTCTTACCTTATCCTCCCAAGTAGCTGGGACTATAGGCACCAGCCACAACACCTGGCTATATTTGGTTGTAGTTGTCATTGTTGTTTAGCAGACCCAGGCCGGGTTAGAACCCACCACCCTCGGTGTATGTGGCTGGTGCCATAACTACTGTGCTATGGGTGCCGAGCTGGTTCTGTTTGTTTTGAAGATAGGGAATAAATGTTTGCAGAGGAAAGGAGATAAAAAAGACTTGGGGGATAAAAAGTGGAGTTTGAAGGCTCTACAGGAAGAGATGGGGAAAGACTAAGCAATGGGTAGTGAGGTCTAGAACCCAGATAGAGACGCAATGTGACCAATGGGGAGACACCATTAAATTTTACTATCTTGCATGCTAGCCTTTAAAAAAAAATACAGCATCTTTTTTTTTCCTATAGAAAGCCAGTAAAATCCGCATCACTTGCAGATGCTCTGGACCTGGATGTATAGTTTTTATTTGGGTTGCAAGGAGTGCTGAGACTGAGTGAGGCAGGCAGCAAGCCTCACAGGGTCCGGCCTCCCTGGACGGGTGCAGAGGCTGGGTCAGAGCAGGGGCTCCTGGTCCTGCCATGTGTGTTCATCCGTCAATTCTGGTCACCAAAGGCAGCATGGTCGTTTTCCAGAAGAACCCCCATGGCCAAAGCGCTGGCCTATTTGGAGCTGTCCAGTGCTGCAAACGCCAAGGCATGGGTGAGAGGCACATAACAGGCAGACTTCTCCATCCTGCCTGGGAACAAGAGGAGTACTGTCCTTGCTGGTGACAGGCTGTTCAGCCATGGTGGTAGAAAGGGATGGGGGCTGACCTGGAGCAGCTTGTAGCAGGTGATGTGACGTGAAGCAGCCTTGTGAGGCCTGCTCCTCTGAGCACAGCTGCAGGGATTGCATCACCTGTCCCCAAGGTGCTGGTGATGTCAGGGGCCGGCAGCGCTCTTAGAGATTATCCCAAACAAGCATGTCTTCATTATGCTACCCCATCCTGGCCCAGGGAAGCTGGCAAGGGGGAGGAATCCGGTGAACATAAGATCCAGAAAGCCAGGAGTGGTGAGAACCTGGCAGGTGACTCTGAGTGGCAGGGTTAGGTCTATAATGAGATCGCATCATCCCCGATGTGCTTCCGCTGACCTCCAGCTGTGGTCACTGATTACACACGAACCAGGTTGGTATCAGTCTCTGACCTCAATGTGAAAATCCCGTGTCGTGTAGCTTTGTTTAGCTCACTTTCCCCAAACTCTGATAGAGGCGCGGAGCCCACATCTCCTCGTCACACATCACTCTGGCTTTTCTGCAGAGAAAGGGCTGGTGCGGTGCTGTATTCTTAGATAGAACTGGTCTGAAATGGTCCAAGATCCTCCCACGTGGGCAGGACCACCACCTAGTAAAATCATGTCCCTCCAAATGCATATCTTGAAGACCAAACCCCAAATTTGGTTGTATTTGGGGAAAGAGCTTTCAGGAGGTAATTAAGGTTAAATGAGGTCCTAAGAATGTGTTCCTAATCTGATAGGACTGGTGGTCTTACAAGAGATCTTGCTTTCTCTCTGAGAACACACACTGCACACTGGGGAAAGGCCAGGTGGAGACATGGCGAGAAGGTGGCTGTCCACAAGCCAAGAACAGAGCCCTCACCAGAAGCTGCCCACACTGGCACCCTGATGTGGGACTTCCAGCCCCCAGAACTGTGAGAAATGCATTTCTGGTTTGTTTGTTTGTTTTGAGACAGAGCCTCAAGCTATCCTCCTGGGTAGAGTGCTATGGCATCACAGCTCACAGCAACCTCCAACTCCTGGGCTCAAGCGAGTCTCCTGCCTCCACCTCCCAAGTAGCTGGGACCATAGGTGCCTGCCACAATGCCCGGCTAGTTTTTGGTTGCAGCCATCATTGTTGTTTGGCAGGCCCAGGCTGGATTCGAACCCGCCACCTTAGGTGTATGTGGCTGGCGCCTTAGCCACTTGAGTCACAGGCGCCGAGCCTGCATTTCTGTTTTTAATGCCGCCCAGGCTGTAGTATTTTATGACAGAGCCAGAGCTCAGTAAGGTAGCTGCCTGTCTTCCTGGCTTTGAGGCTCCATCTCTCCCAGCCACTCATAGGTACCAAACACTATTATAACCCAGCTAGAAAGCAGCGTGGGACATGTTGCAAATGTGTTTATGCCTTTGGTCTTGTTATTTCAGTCTTGAATATTTGGGGAGAGTAATTTTTTTTCTTTTTGTTCAGGGCTGGGTTTGAACCCGCCAACTTCGGCATATGGGGCCGGCGCCCTACTCCTTTGAGCCACAGATGCCGCCCTTGGGGAAATAATTTAACAGGAGGGAAATAAGTCTGCATTGACGATGCTCACTGGAGTAGCATGTCCCCGAGTTACCGACTGAGAAGTGTCCCACCTCAGGGGACTATCCCACAGTCGGGAGCGCTGTGTCAACTTGGTGAAATTGTGCTGCTAAATTGTATTGCACAATTGAGGAGGGGGTTATATGGAGACGTGGGAAATATATTTTATAGTATTTGGTCTAAGAAGGCAAAAATGCTCCAGCTCGTGAGGGTTTTAATTTGAAGTATGTCCCTGTATAATAAAGGAAGTTAGGAAGAGAATGTGTCAAAATTAAACTAACTTGGGGTAGTGGGAAGTTAGGGAATTTAAGATGGTTTCCTGATCACTGAAGTGTCATTGTTGCTGCAGAGGACAAAACAAGGCTTATCCTCCCCAGCTGGCATCCTCACACAGCCTGTTGCCTCCAGGCAGAGGGTTTCCAGACCCACAAGAGGTCTTTGATGCCTCAGTCCCAGGGGCTCCGCCTTCTCATAGAAGAGAAGAACATCCACTCCCCGGGAATGCAGCAGTACAAACCTCGCCACAGGCCCCGCAGCCTTCCCTGTACCTTCCCATTAACCTCACACCTGAGCTCGCCTCTGGTTAATAGAAAAACCTCTGAGAAGCCCAGAGCCAAGACCAAGTTCAATTTTCCACAGCTTTACTCTGTCCAGCCCTTTCTCCCATTGACGGGCCATGTGATCTGCTCTTCTTGATGAAATTCCCTGGAACCAGATCCTTCCCTGAATCAGAGCTGATCCGCTCACCACACATGCAGTAGCTGGAGTCAGGTGACACCTGGTCCGGCCGTTCTGACATTGAGACATCAGGGACAGGCCTGCTTTTGCTTCCCCGGTGCCTGGAGATGAGGCAGCATCTCCTGCTGGCCACGTGTGTAGGGAGCCCTCTCACAGTTCCTATGCTCAGACAGCTCCCACGGCCTCTCTGTTTATCTACAGCCCTCAGGTGCACACCGTCCTTTGGAATTACACTTCAAAAGGTAATGATGAATATTTCCTATTTATACAACACCTTTATTTTTTGAATCAGGTTTCTTTTTAATGTAAACAAATAAATGCATATGGCAAAAAGCACAAAAAGATCTAAAGAGAAAAACAAAATTATGCTTCCACCCACTAGACCGACTCCCGGGGAGTGACTAGAGCAGAATCTGGTGTTCGTAGTATTTGCATATATGCAGCATCTATAGGAGTGTTCTGTGCGCTGAAAACAAAACCAGACCAAGGGGGGCCCCTACTGTGCCCTGCTCTAGCCTGACATGCTTCTCTTAATTATGCATCTTGGGGAGCTTTTCAGGACATACATGGGTGTTTTTACCGGGTGCAAAAATGTCTTACTTGTGACTATAGCATACTTTGTTTAACTAGACCCTTTAATAGACATTTTAGATTTTTCTTTGTTTTGCTCTAACAAATGAAGCTATGAGTGGCCATTTTCAGCACGTACTTTGTGCACGTTTGGAAACCTATTTGTAGGGTAAATTCTTAACCGTGGAAATACTGGGTCACAGGGAACATGCGTTTTAAGTTTGATTTCTACTGACAAAGTGTCTCCAAATAGGTTATTCGAGTTTATTCTTCTACCAACAATATATGAGCCGCCAGATTTTCCACATTCTACCCAATGACGTGTGCAAACTGCTTAATATTTGTCAATGATAGTTCAAAAGTGGTCTCTTCTATTATTTAATGATGGTACTGTTATTACTTAATTTGCATTTTCTTATTTATGAGTGAGGTTAAACATCTTTTCATACATTTTTTGACATTTATGTCTTTGGTTCTAGAAAGTGTCTATTCCTCGACATTTTTCTGTTGGATTTTGTCCTTTTTTATTTTATTAAGGAAATTTTATCTGCTCACAGGTTATACATATTCCAGTTTTCCATTATTGGAAACTGTTTATTAGATTATTTTTCATGTAGAGAACATTTAACATTTTTATTTAGCAATATGAATATTTCTCTGCAATTTCTAGGTTCTTGAGTTATTTTTAGGCACTTCTGCATTCTAAGATTGTAAAATGCACATTTATTTTTCTTCTAGTGCTTTAATAAGGTACATTTTTACATTTAAATGGTTGGGCCATCTTGAGCAGCTTCATTCCCCAGAGCTTCCCAAGACAATGGAAGTGTCCCATGTCCTCCAATATGGTAGTCACCAGCCCCCTGCGGCTAGTGCAGTGGAATAAACAAGGTTTTACTTTTATTTATTTTAAATTAATTTAAAGAGCCACACATGACTAGCAGCTATGTTACTGCAAACCACACATCTCGAGTTTTTCTTGGTGTTAAGAGCACAGTAAGGATCACTTCCCCTCCGTTCCCAATACCTGGTGTCCCAATATGATCTGCTGAACCTATCTTTTGCCCTAGATTTGAAATGTCACCATTATCATATGTTCAATTCCCATGTATATTTGAGTCTATTTCTGGATACTCTGCTGAGCTCCCTTAGTTGTAGGAGAACGTTGTATCTTTACGAGAGCTTTTAGACAATTGTCTAGGTTATAGCGTCTCAGAGCTGGAGGATTACTTAACAGAAGCATCTATCTGTTAACTTTAGGGAGAAGATGGCGATATGTTCCTTGTTATTTCCCATTCTGTTTTCGACCTTGATATTTGACTTACACTAACAATGATCTCAGAGAACATGAAAAAACAGTTGAAGGGTTGACCTATGGGATTTTAAGAACCAAACACATTCACACACACATATGCAGGCACACACACACGTGCACACACATACACATATGCACACACATATGCACATATATGCATGCACACACACATACACATGCACACATATGTCTACACGGACCTTTTTCCAAAGATCTCATGGGGAGCCAACTCCAGGCAAATGGGGCGGGGGGTCAAGGTCAGCTGCAGCACCTCCAGCTGTGCATACTTGGCCCGCCCCATCCCAAACAGCTATTCCTCCCCTCCCTGAGCCGCCCACGCCTGCCCTCCCTGTCTCATTCCAGGAAAAGACTGGGGTAACTCCTCGCCACAGGAAAGCCCAAGGCCTATTTAAATGTAAAGGGGCCACAGTGATGGGCATTTTTGAGAGGGGATTCCTCTGCTCTCATAATAATAATAAAAGACATGTTGCTGCAGAGTTTCTGGCAGCACAGCTGAGAGGACACCAGTAGTGGGGTGCTCTGGTCTGCTGGGAAGGTTGGTGCCTGAGGCGCGTGGCTGGCATGTGGAAGGGTGAACTCCAAGGGCAGTGTCTTCTCTTGGTTCTCCTCTGCTGCAGCCCTGCTCCACTGCCCCTCCCTTCCCTGCCCTGGATGACTCCTCTGGGTGGAGCCACAGCTTTTGGCCATCTCAGCCGCTTCAGCCTCATTTAGGTAACACTAATTCCCTTTCCAGGGTTAAATGACCCAGGCCAACCTACTATCAGAACTACCATCTGGCTCCTCCAGCCCAGCCCCATCCAGCCTGCCCTCCCACTCCTTTCTCCAGACAAGCTCTCCTGTCTGAGCCTTCCAGGTCAGAGCTGGGAGGGGAGGGTCTGGCAGAAAGGAGCGAAGTCCTTCGACTTTGCTGGCGCTCTTTGTAGTTCTTTCTTGGCTCACAGAGCCCTTGGTCATGGCAGGTGTCCAAATGCTCTTCCATCACGCTCGTGGTGGCAGCTCTTAGGAGGGTTTGTTCCTTAACGCACTGCAGCTTTCCTCAGCTCCTGCCCCAGGGCTCCACCCTGATGCCTCTCTGCTGAGGTCTCCCTGCCGTGAAGGCTGCCCTCTTGGGCGGCTTCCCATTTTGTTGTCTCTAGTCAGCCTGTCTTTTCAGCAGCCACTCATCTACCCCACCCCACACTCACACCAAACGTAGGGGGTCTGTATGTCTGTCCAGCCGTCCTCTCCTCTCACCCTACCATCACAGGAGCCCTCCACTGGGGAGCAGGCGCCAGTCCTTTCAAGCTGCCCACTAAGCCCCATCCCAGTGCACCAGGATAGCCCTGAGCCTCCACAGCGCGGCCACTGTGTGGTGAGCCAGGGGCACCGGCCCCTGGAGGAGGAGGGCTCGCTCAGACTTCCAGGCTTTGAGGTGGGAGTCCTGGGCAAGCACTCTAGCACCCTCCCCCTGCTGCAGCCGGACTGTTCTCTATTCCTACCAACTATCTCCAAAGAATGAGCTCTAGTCTCTGCTAGGTGGCTGCACAAGGTAGTGGGTTTGGGTGGTACAAAACCAGCCTCATGGGCTCAGGTTAAATCCCGTGGGGATGTGTCTTAAAGCTCCACTCTAGAACCTGAAGCTACTGATTTCCTATTGTCCTCAGAAATGAGACCATCCCTGAAATTCTCAGACAACAGAGAAAAAAAAAACCATGCAAGTAACACCTCCTTCCACTCAAAGAATAGACCTGCTTTTGAATTGTCCCTAATTTCTTTTCCTTTGTTCTTCCCGTCCTTTTAACACATCCTAGTTCTTTCCCCAGAGTTTCTTAGATTGTTTTAGAACAAAACACTGGAACAACAGTTAGTAAAATAAAAAGAGAAATAAAAAAAGGGTTGGCAGGGTTTCAGACTCATGTTGAAGTTCTTTCTTTCAGTTTGTGGTGCTACTGGGAAGGTGTCCCCCTCCTTTGGCAGAAGCAGACTTTGCACCATCCATTCCAGCACCCTGGGCACAGCTGGCAGGTGTCAGCCTCTGGGTGGGGCTCACCATGGAATCCCAGCAAGGGCGGCGAAGATCCCAAGATGCTTGGCACAGCCATTAAGTCTTCCCATGGGGACAGGTGGAAATTACGCTGCATTCAGATAAGAGTATCTAATTAATAAGAAATGTAAGGAAGGCCAGTTTGTGCCCACGGGGACTCCCACAGACCCGTGGCTATTCAGGGACCACACGGCCTAACTCTGCTTTATTGAAAATAGCAGAGCACACTGAAAGCAAGAAATGAAGCGTTGAGATCCAGGCACCAACTGGGCCCATGTTCATTTTGAATTGCCTGTGAACGGAGAAACCTTCCTCACAAACAAAACACAAAGGATAATTTTCTCTGCCAATATTGGATTTTTAAAATCAGGCTAGAGGCCATTTGGTCCTATATTGAAGTAATTGAAGTACCAGTAATAGGAATCTGTAACAGGAGCTGGCCTGACGGCTCTGCCAGAGCTGGACGCCTGAGCATGGCTCTGTTTTTATCCAATTCTCTTGATCCATGAGCACTGGCATCTCCTCTCAAGTGGAGCACTCGTTTTGCTTGTCCAGCACCCAGAGAAGTATTGATAAGGAGAGGCAGGCGGAGGGAGGCGGGCTGGGGATGTGGGAGCTAAGCCTGGGTCCGACTCTGAATCCTTTCGTGCTGCAAACTACCAGCAACTGGGTGGCTTAAGACAACTGAAAATCATTCTCTCACAGTTATGAGCATCACAGGCCTGATACCCGTGTCGGCAGGGCTGGTCCCTTCCTGGGGGCTCAGAGGCTGGATCTGTCCTGTGTCTCTCTCTTAGCTTTGCTGGCGATCCTTGGTGTCTCTTGAGTTTGTAGACGCACAGCTCCGGTCTCCGCCTCTGTTGACACACAGAGTTCTCCCTGCGTCTGTCTCTGCATGGCTTCCTGTAAGAACGTCAGTCACCTTGGATTAAAGGTGCTCCCTGCTGCAGTACGGCCTCATCTTAACTTACATCCTAATCATGTCTGCAAAGACCCTATTCCCAGTTAAAGTCATATTCACAGGTACCAGTGATTAGGACTTCAACCCATCTTTTTTTCTTTTTTTTTTGTCAGGAAGAGCAGAGGCAGATGCCTTTATTGGAGGTCACGGGCCAGCTGACTTTAATCAAAGGCCACACACTTGATGTTGAAGTCACCATCAGCTGCCATGTAGTCGATGGCCTCCAGGTTGAGGCGGTTAGAGGACTTGAATGCATAACCACCTGGCAGCATGACAGTCACGTCTGCCTGGTCGAAGCCGATGCACACCTCCAGGACACTTCCAGGCTGGAAGGGAAAGGCAGCCTCCCGCTGCTCAGGCCCCCAG
>CAUYQV010079565.1:0-13695 GCA_963574575.1 Galagoides demidoff
AATGGCCAGGCGTTGTGGCGGGTACCTGTGGTCCAAGCTACTTGGGAGGCGGAGGCAGGAGACTCGCTTGAGCCCAGGAGTTGGAGGTTGCTATGAGCTGTGATGCCATGGCACTCTACCCAGGGGGATAGCTTGAGGCTCCGTCTCAAAAAAAAAAAGAAGACTGGGTTCAAGGTCTGCCTCTGCCACTCACTATCTGTAACCTCTATTAGGTTGCCCAGAAGAGGCTTCCTGTGTGCGGTGGAAAAAATGACTCCTAACCTTCCCAATTGGCTGAGTGTACCTGAAGTGCTTTGAAACTTATAAAGTGTGACACTCGTGTTCTTCCACAGGTGTTATAAGTTGAGTTGTGTCCTTCAAAAATACATATTGAAGTCTTGAAGCCCAGTACCTCAGAAGTGACCTTATTTGGAAACAGGGTCATTGCAAAAGTAATTAGCTCAAAAGAAGTGACCCTGGAGTAGGGTGGGTCTCCAATCCAACATGCCCAATGTCCTGATATGAATACACAGCACAGAGAATACACGTGGGGAAGGACGGAGAGCCTATGACTTCAGATTAACATGGAGCACAGAACATGGAGAGCACATGTGCAGAGGGAGGCAGAGCCTGTGTCCTCAGGTCAACATAGAACACGGAGAACACACATGGAAAGGGAGGCAGAGCCTGTGTCCTCAGGTCAACATAGAACATGGAGAACACACATGGAGAGGGAGGTGAAATTGTGTCCTCAGGTCAACACAGAACACAGAGAGCACATGTGGAGAGGGAGGCAGAGTCTGTGTCCTCAGGTCAACATAGAACACGGAGAACACATGTGGAGAGGGAGGTGAGCCTGTGTCCTCAGATCAACATAGAACATGGAGAGCACACGTGGAGAGGGAGGCAGAGCCTGTGTCCTCAGGTCAACATAGAACATGGAGAGCACATGTGGAGAAGGAGGTAGAGCCTGTGTCCTCAGAGGAACACAGAACACACGTGGAGAGGGAGGCAGAGCCTGGTCCTCAGGTCAACACAGAACACAGAGAAAACACGTGGAGAGTGAGGCAGAGCCTGTGTCTTCCGGTCAACATAGAACACGGAGAGCACATGTGGAGAGGGAGGCAGAGCCTGTGTCCTCCGGTCAACATAGAACACATGTGCAGAGGGAGGCAGAGCCTATGTCCTCAGGTCAACATAGAACACGGAGAGCACACGTGGAGAGGGAGGCAGAGCCTGTGTCCTCAGAGGAACACAGAACACAAAACACTGAGAACATATGTAGGGAGGGAGGCAGAGCCTGGGGTCTGCACCAGGAAACTTCAAGGATGACCTTGAAGTTAGGTGTGGAACACGGGAAGATTATCTCCTCCAAGCCCTCAGAAGAAACCAGTCGTGCGGATGCCAAGTTTGGGCATAAACGCTCCAGAGCTGTGAGACCATTAACCTCACAACTGGTGGAAGCCACCCCATTTGTGGCACTGTGTTAATAGCAACCCGGGAAAGATAACGAATGGCAGATCACCTGAGCGGGGCTCCCCGCCTGGTGAAGATGTGCACAATCTACTGTAACATGGTCTTACTTCTTCTTCTTTTTTTTTCCTTAATGCAGGCCAGTTTTATTTAATGATTAAATCTTATTTTGTATCATAGCATTTTTTTGGCATTTTATTCAAGAACTCAACTACACAACAGCCTGACGCACATGGTCTTACTTCTATTCAGTGCTCATAGTAAACGTGTCACTTTCATTTTGTTCCCACAACCACCCTTTGGCATAAGTAAAAATTTTCTCAATTTCAGAGGAATCTGAGGCTTTCCAGCTGGGAGATGCTCAGGGACCTCTCTCTGCTGCGTCTCAGTCATTGGTGGCTTTTCCTGTTGTGTTTGCAGTCTTCTAGAGGAGTAAGGTGCGTTTATTCCTCTGTTTCTTAATACATAACTGTTTCCAAAGTCATATAATTTTCATCCCAGTCACCATGCCTGCTTGCTTCATGTCTCTCCTTGGGGACCTACGACTCCTGAGGGGCTCCTTCTCTGCCTTAGAGAACTGAGCCAGCCCCAGAGGAGTTCTCACAGCTGACCAGAAGCTCTTAGATGTGATAAGAATTGTGGGAGCCCCTGCGGCAGGAGGGCCTGAGAGTGTCCCCAGGTGGCCCTACCCTGACAGATTTGGGGTGGGGGACACTGTGGGCAGTGCTGATTCCTGCGGTAGGAGGGACTGAGAACATCCCCAGGTGGCCTCACTCTGACTGATTTGGGGTGGGGGGCACTGTGGGCAACACCAATTCCTACAGTCATGCCCACTCACACCAAAGTCGTGGCCACCACAGGTGGGGCAGGGAGAGAAGATCAAAGAGAATCAAAGACTGCCTGGTGGCTGATGACAGTGCCACCTCATCAGCTGGCCTGCCCCCAGCAGCTCCTCTGTCCTCCTTCCTCAGGCACAGTCATGTGAGACCCTGTCTTCACCCTCAGCGACACCAGCCACACATCCCAGCGTAACAGAATGTCTGCCTCAGTGCTATGACAGAAAGCCTTGAAGATGAGACCTTTCAGACCCTGAGTTCCATGTTCTACTGACAAGGAGAAATTGTCAATCATTTGTTGTTTTGCCCATCTGACATACTGAAAGTTTCATGTCCCCCAATTTTAATACCATTCATGGCTGTCAGCCAGATTCTCGTCCTCACAGAATGTATTCCTCAAAGAATTCCTGAGATAGGCGCGTACCAGCCATTGCTCACAATAGAAAGGTCCTTAGCATAAAACAACCTTGTTTCTCTGGCCTGCTTTTTGTTCAGGAAATTGGGAACTTTCTCCATGGGCAACAAAAACTCAGGATTCATTCTCTCCAGAGACCTTCAAATTGAATCCCAGGTATTACCATAGTTCAAGTTTCTACTTCCCTTTTTTAAAATTCCAGCCATCCTTGTCCCCTTTCCATTCCTTCTACACCACAGGAGGATTCCTGCCTTAGAAACTTCACTCTTCTTCCAGATGTCCTTGTGGCCAAATCCCTCATTTCCTCATCTTGGGTCAGATGCCAGCTTCCCAGTGGGAACTGCCCTAGCCATCTGTCTAACTGTGTGTGTCTTGCCCACCTGCTAGAAGGGAAGTCCCGCATCTCGGTTTGCTTTGTTCATTGGTGACTCTTTAAGTGCCCAGCACAGTGCCTGGCACCTACAAGGGGCTTAATAAATAAATGTTGGCTAAGTGAATAAATGGCAACAACCAGGTTTTGAAGACTAAAGAATCTTAAAGATGAAAGAGACCTCAGAAATTATTTGTTTCCATGGTGAGAAACATTTTTGCCCCCACCCCTGGGATAGTCAATTAGAGAAAAAAAAAGAAATTTATGACGGAATTTGTTTCCCATTAAAAATTAAATCCTGTGGGAAGATAATGTACATTCTTCAATTTTTAGCCACCTACTTTATTACCCAGAAGAACAGCAATGAGAAATTGTGGGCGGAGTTGAGAAATAGCAAGTGTGCGTGATGATTGATCCTGGGAGCCCCCACCCTTTTATAGAGGAGGCAGACGTAGCTCAGAGAAGAGCTTTTGTTTTTCTCGAGTTTGCAGAGCTGAGTAGAGGCAGATTTGGGAACAAACCTGAGACGTCCTGGCCTCTTGTTCAGTGCTTTTTCCTCAAGACCAGAAGAAGAATTCTCCAAGAGGCTTTACACTTTTTTGCTCAATTAAGCTTAAATGAGCTTTGGACACGCTCTCATAAAATCAGTGGGTGTCTGCTCATTGGGAATTGATGAACAAATGTGGAAGTCAGAATTATTTATTATTTTTCATATAATGTCACCATATTTGTCCTATCAATGACTGCAAACATCCTATCTCCCCTGTCCTGTGGATTATTAACATGGCCTATCATTTAGAAAGTACTAACAATGTGTGGCTATTGCTCCAAATCCTGAGATCATGTTCTCTTTTATTACTGGATTTTTACTTTTTGAGTTGATATTCTTTGTGGATGGTATTACCTATACATATACCCACGTAGGTTAAGACACTGAAAACATGTAATAAACATTCAGGCCATAGAATGAGTTGAAGACATTTACTTAAGTACCCTATTTGCCTATTAACATACTTATTACTCAATGAATACTATGATTTGAAAGAGGAAGTTAATTTTAGAACCGTTTTTCTTTGTGCTTATTTTTCTGGATTAAATATGTCATTTCAAAATGTACTGATGATTAAAATGCCTTGATGTCATTCTGCTTTTCCAGTTTAATTGCTACCCAGAAATTGACCTCTTTAAGCAGAGATCTAAGAATCCATTTGTTCCATCATTACTCCCTGTTCAATCTGTCAACTACAGTGTACCCCAAACAGGCAAGGCCCCACGATGAGTTACTGCAGCGGCATCAGAAGGCATAAGGCCACAGCTTCCCGGCTGTAAGGGAGTGTGCAGCCTCTCTGAGACGTTAGCTGGGAAAGTCAACAAGAGAACTAACCATCTGAGGTAGGAAACTCAAAGTTCTTTTTTTTTTTTTTTTTTTAGAGACAGAGTCTCACTTTGTTGCCCTTATTAGAGTGCTGTGAAGTCAGCTCACAGCAACCTCTGGGCTTAGGCGATTCTCTTGCCTCAGCCTCCCGAGTAGCTGGGACTACAGGTGCCCGCCATGACACCCGGCTATTTTTTTTGTTGCAGTTTAGCCGGGGCTGGGTTTAAACCCGCCACCCTGGGTATATGGAGCTGGCGCCCGAGTCACTGAGCCACAGCGCTGCCCTCTCAAAGTTCTAGATACGTGGTTTGGACAGCAAGAAGGGATAAGGCAGAATTCAATCTTGCAGCCACATAGTCTTCATCACACTTTGACTTTGAATTATAGACCATTTGTTCCTCTTTGCCTCTATTTAGTTTCTCTAGAATCCAAAAAAGTCCAAAAAGTTTTCTTGGACTTTTTAAATTTGTTATTGTCTTTTAAGAATTTGTTCTCTCATTTCCTGGGATGGTGGTCAGCAGCGTGGGTGACCTCAAATGCATGTGAGTTCATACAGGAATTTGACCGATTAGAAGAATGATTTCTGTTTTCCATTTGTCTTATGGAGAGTCAGGAACAAACCTCCCCTTTCTGCTTAGAAGATAAATTTAGCTAATATATTTGTGATAATTATTTTTCGTGCATTTATTATCCTTAACAACAAAAGTTCATCTATCCAAATAAAAGAAATAATATCTATTTTTAAGAAATCCTTCCTTATATTTGGTTTCATTTTTTTCTACATTATAGATTCATAATCACATAAGTAAATACAAATTATGCGTAAAATAAAAAGAGGGGCTGAAACACAGTGATTATTTGGAATGTATTGAATTTGATTGGCTAAAGAATGGAGAAATTCTTTTCTTTCTTTCTTTCTTTTTTTTTTTTTTTGAGACAGAGTCTCACTATGCCACCCTTGGTAGAGTACCATGGTGTCACAACTCATAGCAACCTCAAACTCTTGGGCTTAAGCAATTCTCTTGCCTTAGCCTCCAGAGTAGCTGGGACCACAGGCACCCACCACAACACCTTGCTGTTTTTTTGTTTCAGTTGCCATTGTTTAGTAGGCTCTGGGCCGGTCTTGAACCCACCAGCCTCGGTGTATGTGGCTGGTGCCCTACTCAATGAACTATGGGGGCTGAGCCAGAACAGGGAAATTCTTAATCATGAAAATAGTGTAGTAAAAATCAGTGAATTTAAAATTTCATTATCTTCATTGCTAATGGCAATTTTTAAAAGTTCCATATCTATCTAGATTTTTGTCTTCACATTGACTGGTTATATAGTCATTTTTCTTCTGTGGTCACGATACATATTTGAGAATCAGAATTACTTTAAGGCTGCGGTAAAGCCTAGAGAGTGTCTGATCCGACTTCTTCAATCTGCAGATTTAAAAGCTAAAGCTGAGAGACATTATGGGACTGACTGAGGTCACACAGCAAATCAGCGAAAGGGCAGAGACTGAATCCCCAAGTCCTCTGAATACATTACTGGAAGCATTAGACCAAATCTTGCTTTGATACACAAAGTAGAAAACAGCTCAAATTAATGTGCAATACCTCTGTGATCCCACTTCGACAAACTGGAATTCTAGGGTATTTGGGGCACTGTGCACGTGTTGGTAGTGTGTTATTACATTTCCCAGCGCCCACAGTTGCCCCTCCTCTGTAGGCCTTCTCTGGATGAACTCCAGGTATGGCACTCTAAACAATAGAAACAATTTTTTCTAATGACTAATTAAATAAATGTATTTCACAATTTCCTGGGTATTTACCATGAAATCTTAACAGGCTCACTTGGTTTACTTGGAAGTCAGAGTTAGCTATCTGTGACGCTGTTGCATGTCACTCTTTGCCTGTGTGGAATGACTTTACCCATAAGTCTACTGGAACCCATCGAGGTTATTTAAAGAGGCGGCAGTAACAGCTGCTTGTTCAGTCTATCACAATGGACAAATCTGAGAGCCTGGTCTTTCCAAGATGGTTTAGTCTCTTCCGAAAGCAGAAAACTTAACTCAAAGGTCTCATTTAGGAATGTTAATATCTGACTAAACCATCAAATTCAGTTAATAGTTAAAATTAGCTGTAATTTAAAAAACTTACTTGTCAGCATATTCAACTATGTCTGTAGTATTCTTGGTTGACATTTTGACTGAAGAGAATCTTACCTAAAACAAATGTCACAGACTCAAAATATGTCCTCTACTACTTTACAGGTTATTATTATACATTTTATCCTTACACAAGTGTAAGAAAAAAATATATATATATATACCACAAATCATAGAACATCAGCCCAATTAATCTCATACATACTTGCTTTGTATTATTAATGACTAAAACCAAAATTAAGTTCTATGGGGATACTGGAGAGATGCATTTCATAAGTTTGATATTACTGTCAGAAAAAACCTTTTGAAAAATGCAAAGCCATAAGTCATTCTTAGATAATCTTTAAATTAAATATCCACTGGTTATCAACTAACTCACTCGAGGAAGCCTCACAGAGTGAATTCTTCCTGACATGCTGAGTTCTAAGGGGGATAAACTAATTTTCAGAACCCAAACTCCAAACTAGAAAACTAGTCTATATGAGTACCTGGATTCATGTTATTTTAATTGGTGAGAAATAAAAGCACAGTGAACAGATGGTTATATGCACACTTAACTGACAAATTCAAATCTAATAAAATGGTACTACTAGAAAGTTCTATTTTCATGAAAGTTGTTGATTTGAAGCATTTCTGTAACCAGAAAGAGGCTGGCAAATGACTGTTTGCATTCACTGAAAATGCTTTAGCTTCTAACATTCTTTTAAGTTTAAAAAACAATACACAAGTTCATCCTAATTGTTTTCCTTTTATTTAGTCATAAACACATAGATCATGAATACATTTATGCACATGTGGGGTACAATGTGTTGATTTTTTTTATACAATATGGAGTGCTTACATCAAACAGTTGATCCCAATTTTAATTGTAATAGCCTATCACTGAACTGGGTTTAATAGTGAGAGTACGAGTGATTCCTCCTTAGTTATTCCTCTTCAGCTAAAAACTTAAAATATATTCCTAGGATTTTTTTTCTATGTGTTATTATATACTATAATGGTGGCAGAATATATTAAGACCCACATACGGAAAGAATTCCTTTTGCAAATGCCTACAAACTATTATTTCTTAAGGCCTAAGAAACTTAATTGGAAACCTTCTTCCTCCAAAAAATCTAAAGGAAAAGAAAAAGGTAAGTTCATTCTCAGGAAGCCAGTGAAGTGTACCTGGCTGTGGTCTCTCCTGGCCTGCCTCGAGGCGGCCAGGCAGGACAGCTCACCATGCAGCCATGAACCCTGTGACAAAGCACGGCCCTCTCCCCGTTGTCAAATGGGGTCTGCAGTGGGTCTGATGCTCAGAAACCCAGCCTCCCCCTAGAGAAGGATCTACTGATCCACTGGCATTCAGCGTCTGCATGGTGGAAATTATCCTGGATCCCTAGAGGAGCAGACTGGGCTTCTGCTCTAGTGTGTGTTTTCACTTGCATTTCCTCCTGAGCCCTGAGATCCTCACCTATCCAGAGCCAGTTCTTTCCTTCTCATTGCTCCACTGTTCCCCCTGGCATGTGTGTGTGTATTTTCTGTATTTTCTCAGCAACTGGTTCATCTCTGCCTTATACTTTTGGCAACCAGTAGCCCTAAGTATTTGTGGAATTAAAAGAGTATACTGTGTCCAATGGCACTAAATTACTGGGTCTTCTTTGTCTTTCTAGAAAGAGTACATGTCCAACAAATTAGATATGTATCTGTTTTATTTTATATCTACAACACATACTTTTAAGGGGCAAATGTTAAATGTGGCCATGGAGGAAAACTTGGAAAAAAATAGAAAAGTTAAAGATGCAGAGAAGAAAATCCTTTCTTCTAATTCTGCAACTGAACAAAAGCCATTCATATGGTGGTCAAATTCTTTTAATTTCATAAAGCAATTTTTATGTGTCTAAGATAATATATAAATTTTTGTATCTTATTAATTGAATATGGAAGTCACTTCTGTTTTGTACCTATTCCTACAGGCTAGGATGTTGTATTAATATATAGTAAGTGTCTCACAGTCTGACAGCTTGGTGATAGTTATGGTATTTGTCTACATGTATGCATTTTCACTGATTTCATCATAATATTTTAAAATGGTATAGTTGTTTTGGGCTCGTGGACTAAATAAAGTACTTTGTAGTGTATAATACAACTTCATTCATTCTTTCAACATTAGCATAAGGATGACATTAGTTACCTCACGCAGCTGGAATCCTTCCTCATCACAGAAAGAATTTAAAATGATTATTTTTATAGTTGAGGGTCTTGAGGGTCAGAGAAGTAATGGACTTGCTGGAGATTGTGTGAATGGACAGTAATCATGCTATAGCTACCGAGTCTTTCCACCTGCCCAGCTCTTCACTGAAGACAGACCCCACACCAACTTTGGAGGATAGGCCTGATTAGCCCATTTTATAGAAGAGGAAACAGAGGTTAGGTGATCATCCAAAGTGCCACAGCTAGTGTGTGGTATGTCCAATAGATACCCAAAGATAGTGCTCAATATTACGCCAGCTCTTTCCAGAACAAGAGGCTGCATGGGCTGGTGAGGGATTACAGGAAGTATGACCAGAGTCTAAAAGTACTTCCTGCTTTGAAACTTCTTTCTAATTAATGGGGACAATATGATGAGTACTAATAAAGAAGACATTCTATTTAGCTATTCTCTTTTTCATGTTAAAGTCTACACCTTGAGTTTATCATGGTGCCTTTTGAAGCTTCATAACAAAATAAATCATTATCAACTTTTAAAAAATGTTTAGCTCCCTATATTAAAAGTCAGTCCAATTAATGTATTTACAGATCAAGACCATTTTTCTTCAGCTTATGCTAACATCAGTCACTTTGTCAAGGTGGAACAAGGGGGACATGTGGGAAGAGTGAAAAGAAAAGCCATTCTTCCTTCAAGCTTTCTGAGCAAGCCGAAGCCTTAAAGAAGCTGAGCAAAATGTTCTATTTTTAATTCAAACATAAAAGGGTACTTGCTTTCTTTTCTTGGTCACTGGGTGAGTCAGGAGGAGGGCCATCAGGTTCATCTGGCTGTTCCTCTGCAGTCTGGGAGGTGCTGGGAGAGGCACTTCTGTTTACATCTGTATCTAGGCAACCAGAATGCTGAATCAGACCAGGAACTATGGCAAGTGAATCTTTTGCAGTGGCAGCATATGTTTTTTACTTGAGAGGAGGTTCTGTACAAATAGCTAAGCTTAAAGGGGGACTTCCAATTTGTTTTACACATGCCCTCTCTTCTCTCCCCATCTAGAGTTCTCCCTCTGTGCCCCATCACATCTGCAGTCAGCCAGAAGGGCATGTCCTCTCAGGTATTGCTGCACGACATTTAGGAACTTTGTTGACATTAAACCATTCTCAAATAAAAGGAAACAATTTCTTACCCTATTATGCCCAAGCCATCTGAGGGGCTTCTTTGGGATTTATCATTTTATTTATTTGTAATAAGAAATAAGAGAGTGAATGAGGTACCACCTAATCCCAGGAAGAATAGCCCACATCACAAAATCCCAGAGCTGCAAATGTTGGTGTGGGTGTGGAGAGAAGAACACTTTTATATTGCTGGTGGGACTGCAAACTAATATAGCTTCAGTAGAAAGAAGTATAGAGAATCCTCAAAGAGCTAAAAGTAGACCTTCCATTTGATTGTGCATTCCCATTGCTAGGTATTTACCCCGAAGAAATAGAATCAGTCTATGATAAAGACATTTGCATTTTAATGTTAACTGCACTTCAATTTACAATTGCTAAAATGTGGAAACATCCCAAGTGTCCATGAACCCATGAATAGATCAACAAATTGTGGTATATGTATACCATGTCATACTATTCTGCCATAAAAAGGTGGAGACTTTACATCTTTTGTATTTACCTGGATATAGTTAAAGAACGTTCTCCTTTGTAAAGTATCACAAGAATGGGAAAGCAAGAATCCAATGTACTCTATACTAATATGAAACCAGTACATGAACAACTACATTCCCACACTAGAGAAAAACACAATTCAAGTGGGGGTGAGGGCAGAGGAGAAAGTGGGGAGGGTTTAGTGTGTTCTCACCTTAAAGGGCATGATATAGGGGCACTTGGCACATCTCCTGGGTGAAGGGCTCAACTACAACTAGGACTTTACCTAATGGATGCAAAGAGTGTAACCTAATAGTTTTATCCTCATATTAATCTGAAATAAAAAACAAAATAAATACATAAAATAAAATTGGAAACTGAAAAGTAAAAGAAAGTGAGTATGAGAGATTTGGACATAAGCAGTCCATGAGGTAAGTACCTGCACTCATGATGCCTGATTTCCCAGCTTTATTTTTGGTTGGTTTGATTTTTGAAAAGAAACAGATTTTTTTTTCTTTCTTAGAAAGCCAAAATATTAAGGAATCTTGTTTGCATCCTAACTAAAGTCTTCATATCTTGGGGCATCTTCCCCAGGGTGACTTCCTAGCATTGTGATGGCAGGAAGGGTCTGTGATGTCAGTGGGGCTGGCTGTTGGGGACCAGCCCCAGAGTATACTGTGATTTCCCTCCTAGTAGCTGACACATGAAAGGATGAGGGGAAAATGAAGAAATGTCAGAACTCAAAGAGAAAGTTTTCCAAGAGCAGCAGGGTCGGGGGTCTGTCTACCTTCAAAGCATGAGGACCATGGAACAGCCCCTTGCTACAGGCTACATCTGTTTTTATTACACACATCATTGTTTTAATCATTAATAGGGGGAAAGCTAAACCCTTATGTCATGGTTCTTGCTGGGCTTACATTTTTTAGCTAAGCTATTTCTCTAACTAACTATGTTAATTAGACTATTTTACCTCTTACTGTTATTTCTCTAAGTTATTTATGATTTTAACACAAACAGCATGGGACAAGAAACCCAGTCCAGGAGGAGGATGTTACAGCAGACCTCAATTAGACTACGCCTACAAATCACAGGAGTGGCAATGAACACTCGGGAAGCCATGTGCTCAGATAGTTGGGCATTTCTGACCATACCAAGGTGACAGAAGAAAGAAGATATTTTTCTCATCTTTTCCTGAGAGACCTTTTCCCTCTTAAAGAGTTTTAGACATTCTGCATTCTCTAACTCTCCAAAAGTACTCATTCTCCCCGAGAAAGAAGCCTCACCGGGTAAGCCTTGCCTGCTCAGGGACCTCGCAGCAGAGTTGCACTGGGTAAGGGGTGAAACTCCAGCAAGATGGTTTCCTTGTCTCAAAGGGCCAGGCTTCCAGGCACTGCATTTTGCACCAGATTTTGGGTTTCTCTGATCCACTTCTCTTCTGTCTCTGTTCCCTTTGCCATTATCTACAATCATTTTCTTAATTCAATTCCTTAAACTACTTATAATGAACAATTGAATATTGGTTTCAAGCTTATTAAATCATTTCTAGCCATGCAAACATATCAACATATCTTTCCTTAAGTACCCATATTTCTACCTGCAGCTGGCCTCACAACTTTAAGTTGTTAATTTAAGTTCCTGAGATTTAAGAGCTTTGAAAGTTCCAAAATGCTCATTGTTATAAAAATCACTAGGTCCTTCACTTGTTTAGTAAGGCCAGAGTGATTCCATCTTGTGCTAAAGGCCAGATTAAGTCCATTTTGCTAATAGCCCACTGTACTCCCCCCACTTCCCACTGCAGAAACCAGCTCTTAAGCAAACACATTGCAGAATTAGGGAGATTAACTCAAAGTTGCAGAATGTTGAGAAACCAGTCCTGTCTTTGTACAGCACCCACCTCCCCCTTGTGAAAACCCCTACCCTATAGATTCTGCTTCTATAAAAATCCACTTGGCTCCTAAGAACTCTCTCCCAACAGAAAGCATAAGATAAAAACCTTGCTTCCCCACTTTTAGGGGTCAAATTTCTTTAGGTATGAGCCTGCTCTTGACTGCCAGCTAATAAAGGACCCTATGCACAATTTAGCCTCAGTGTGCTGGTGTATACTCTGTAATTCCATTTGTATCTTCTGGGCACAACAGTTTGTCTCACTGGGTGGGAAGAGGCCAAAGTTAAACCAGTATTTCATACATTTCTTCTGATTTCTTCTTCAAAGTTTGATAAGAAATCGGTTACCATCAAATTAGACAAAGAAAAAAGGAAATGCTTTGGTGTCCCCAAATCTTTATTCAAGTATGCCAATGAGGTCAAGCACTCTGAGCCACTAGAGTATCATCACAAACAGTTCAGAAGTAATGACAAGTGACATGGATCAGGTTTTACATAAATAAAAATATTGGACTTTGGCTTTTCAGAGGAACTATTATTCAGTTATTTGGCCAAAAAGGAGTGAATTGTTTTAGTTCTAAAATGTTTTTTGGAATTTTAAAATTAGAATTTATATATGTATATTTTTAATATTTCTTGGACTTCATATGCAGAAATAATGCTGTTGGCTAAGTCCAAATTATTATGCCAGATTTGTCTTGCTCCAAGAACACACAATATTCAGGATTCTGAGTGACAAGCTTTGACTATCCATGATTTTGGCTTCAGTGGCATATCTCTAGTACTAAGCCTTTAAAACTCAGAGGTGCAGGGCAATGCCTGTGGCTCAAAAGGGTAGAGTGCCCATCCCATATGCTGGAGGTGGAGGGTTCAAACCCAGCCCAGGCCCAAAACAACAACAACAACAACAACAACAACAACAACAAAAAACCAACTCGGAGGTACAGTAGTTAATGATTTGCACATAGCTCCAAAGGCTCATTACACCACCTGACTCATCATTTTATTGAGTGTTAAGGGAGACTGATACACACCAGTGACTAAGAGCAAGTGGTCATGGGTTCTGAGAGAGTGGGTGGGAACTCTGATTTCTAAAACTACCAGCTATTTACTTTGGGCCAAATTGTATCACCTCTCAAGTCTCAGCTTTCTCTTCTGTAAAATGAGCTAATACTATTGATCTTATAAGGTGGTAGAGAGGATTAAATGCACCTAACACTTTTAGTGCTCAGCTGAGTGCCAGGCCAGGAATCCACTAAAAGGTAATAATCATTAGTGATTATTTCACAAGGTGGCAATTATCCAAGGAATAGATTTCACACAGGTGCTGTGTGAAAATGAAAAACTGGATTTGACCTTGCTTAACAATTTTTGAGACTCTTTCTC